>CM064575.1:28627244-28781090 GCA_032716605.1 Paralithodes platypus | reverse complement strand
TATATATATATATATATATATCATTCGTATTTATGTATTTATCTAAGTTATGCCCCCTCCCTCCCCCCTAATACACCCTCTCCCTCCTCCCCCCAAATAACCCCCTCCCCCCATATATATATATATATATATATATATATATATATATATATAAAAAAATTGGGTGGAGGGTTATTTTTGTATTTATATATTTGTTTCTAATTGTAGATTGATATACTTATATATATATATATGTATATATTTTTTGCTTTTTTTGGTTCTGTTGTGCATTTGTTTTTATACCCCGCCCTCCCCCCCCCTCCCATTACAGATCCGTTACACATCTAGCCAGCCATGGATAGAAAACGCCCCATATTGTTTTCTAATTGTAGATTGATATACTTATATATATATATTTTTTTGTTTTTTATTTTTCTTGGTTCTGTTGTGCATTTGTTTTTATACCCCCCCCCCCCCCCCCCCCCCCCCTCCCATTACAGATCCGTTACACATCTAGCTTGCCATGGATAAAAAACGCCCCATCCCGGAGGACCAGCTGGCCTCCGTCCTCAACACCATCCTTGATATGAGCAGTAGCGAGAGCGAGAGCGAGGACGACATGGGATGCGAGGAAGAGGAGTGGACAGATGAGGCGGGTGAGACGGATGGAGATGAAGATGGTTTGACCAATTCTCCACCGCCCAGGGGGAAGAGGAGGAGGATCATCACATCAGCACCTCCACCTCCTCCACCAACTCCACCTCTACAAACTCCACCAACTCCACAACCTCCACCTCCAGTCGTCGCCCAACCTCACCACGTCTCCTCATCACCCGTCCCCCTTCATCGCCACTGCTCATCATCACCCGTCGCACTACCTCGCCACTTCTCATCACCACCCGTCCCCCTAGCCCGTACATCACTCCACACCACCCCATCTCGCCACTGTTCATCATCACCCGTCCCCCTAGCCCGTACATCACTCCACACCACCCCATCTCGCCACTGCTCATCATCACCCGTCGTCCTACCTCGCCACCTCTCATCACCAGCCGTCCACCTAGCCCGTACATCACTCCACATCACCCAACCTCATCCATCCCCACCCGTCCTACCAGCACCCATCCTACCATCAACATCCACTCATGTACTCTCACCACAACCATCAACATCCTCTCATGTCGTCACACCATTCCCGAACTTCCACACATTCTATTCTTTTTCTTCTCCTGTTTCACGACACAACCTGCATGGCGGTCCCTTGTTACCTCACGTAGAATCACCGGCCAACAACATTTCAGACAGCCCCCGCATCCTGGCTCCACTCCTGCCGGTGGGTAGTCTGAACACCCCACCATCACATGTCCTGTCTCCCAGCGTAGCCTCCCCCTCGCTGATCTCCTTGGGGAACAGCGGGGGCAGCGAGGCGCGCTACATGGCGTTTGTTCCGCCTGAACATCGCCAAATCATGCACGATGAGATTGCTGCGGCAATCGATGAGGAGCTTCCACAGAGGCTTCCTCCTGCCCCACTTCATCCACCCACAGCACCTTCTCCATCACCCTCATCACATCCACCATCACCCACACGCCCTGACTCCACCACACCACCTTCTCCATCACCCTCATCACATCCACCATCACCCCCACCCCCTTCGTCTTCTGCAGAAGACGTCCCCCCATCCCCTCCCCGCCGAAAATCTGGGCCCGTGAAGGGCCGAGGTGGTAGGCCCAGGGGCCGCAGAGGTTACATACGTCGTCCAGGCGGACGACGTGGTGCTCTCCCAGCACGTGCACCTCCACGCCCCCCCACCGTGTATGCTGAGGATCACGAGTGGACGTCAGACCCGTTCACACCCAACGTTGATCCTTTCACTGGAACCCCTGGCTTGCGGGTTCCAGCACCAGTGACACCACTGCAGTTCTTCCAGCTCTTTTTTACAAGAGAACTGCTCAGGTTCCTGGTGAATGAGACCAACACCAACGCCTTATTCGTTGGTTCTCTGTGGACATCGTTCAGTGAGGAGGACATGGCCAAATTCCTTGGTCTGTACTTCCTCATGGGTGTCAACAAACTCCCCACTGTGCGTCACTACTGGCTAAATGATGTAGTCCATAATTATCCAACATTTCGCACGACCATGCAGGTCACCAAGTTCCAAGCCTTGCTGAGCAATTTTCACACGTTCAACAGCAAGGCAGTCATCAAGCAGACCAAAGACAGGCTAGTGAAGATCCGCACGGTGATGCGCTACCTGCTTGCTGGCTTCAAGCTTGCCTACGTCCCGGAGAGGAAGGTGTCCATCGACGAAGGCTGCCTTGGGTGGAAGGGTCGCCTTTCATTCAAGTGCTACAACCCGATGAAGCCGAAGAAGTACGCTATCAAGCTGTACATCCTGGCAGAGTCCACGACTGGTTTCGTGTATGACTTTGAAGTCTACACTGGTATTGGTCAAACTCTCCAGAAAACGGTTGAGGGTTTAACGGAGTCCCTGCAAGGCATGGGTTACAAGTTGTTCATGGACAACTTTTACAACTCAGTTGACCTGTGCCACCACATGCTCACACACCACCAGATCTATGTGTGTGGCACCCTGAGGCTTGCACGAGGGGCTCCGAAGCGGTTGCGCGACATTGCCCATGCATCGACACTGGAAGACGATGCAATTGAGGCGATGAACAACGGCACAACCCTAGTGATGCTTTGGAAAGACAAACGGATTGTCAACATGGTGTCCACCTTCCACGACCAGAGCACCATTCCAAAGCAGTCATTTGTCAAGAAGAAGGTACAAGGCAGGTGGCAGCGGACTCGTAAGAACATCATGAAGCCCGTTTGTGTTGACGACTACAACCGCCACATGGGTGGGGTGGATCATTTTGATCAGATGATCCAGTACTACCCCATCCAGCGAAGAACGGTCAAATGGACGAAGAAGATCGTATTCTACTTCATCCAAATGGCCCTCTTCAATGCCTTCGTACTCTTCAAGAAGTGCAACCCCCGCAGGAAGATGACTATGCTGGCGTTCCAGGAAAGCGTAGTCCGTTCCTTGTTGCACTTCAACCCTGCAGAGTGGCCTTTGTCGGGGAGACGCATCCGGCGTGCACAGGATTTGCCAGAAGGTCAGTACGAGCCATGCACCCGTCTCAGGCGAGACAGGCGGCGTCGGCGGCAATCCTCCGGAAGCTCAGCTGGGTCGCCCCCACCGGACGACAATCCAGACTCCCCAGCCGCTCCTGCTGATGATCCTGGCACTCCTCCTGGTGCTCCTGCTGCTGGTGGAGGCGTTGGGGGAGCACTCTTTCATGACCCCCCCCCCTCACCAGGTCCAGATGCTGCTGCTGCTGCTGTTGCCGTCGGGGGAGCACTCGCTGAGAATGCACCCCAGGCGGCACCAGTATCGGACTCGGACGATGCTACTGATGATGAGGAGGAAGTGGATGACCTACCACTTGACCCCCCCGCACCAGTAGTACCGGGTGCAGCTGCTGCTGCTGGTGGCGCTCGGGCAGCACCCCTCATGGATGCCGCCTGGGTTCCACTAGTAATGGACGTTCAAGCTAGGGCTCAGGCACCAAGAGGCCGTCGGATAGGTCCTCTTAGAGGACGGGGTTCCAGGCCACGTCCTGTTGTACTGGACCATGACCGGTACAACAGGAACTTGGAACACGTTTTCGAGACTATCCCAGGCGGAAAGCGAAAGCGGTGCCGTGTGTGTTACAGGACCCAAATCCGCCAGTACACTAGCTTTTCGCTGCAGGTCTTGTTGCCCGCGTTAGCCTCTGCATCGATGTCAATGGTTGCTTTAACAAGTACCATCAATTCGATGCAGATGTCCTATAGCCAGGATCTTTGCACGATTCATTCATTCATTATGCATTCTCCTATTCACCTTCATTATTCCTTTCCAATCACTATCACCCATTCATCATTCAGTCTTTATGCATTCTTCCATTCACCTTCATCACCCTTTCATTCAGTCATTCAATCATTCATTAATTCATTCATTCATTCAATCATCACTTCCGAGTTTCGGGGCCCTCCTTCATTCACCCACCTTCATTCACCCATCATCATCATCATCAATAATTCACCTTCATCAACCCTTTCATTCAGTCCATTCAAGCATTCAATAAATTCAATCATTCATTCAATCATCACTTCAGAGGTTCGGGTCGGGGCCCACTTCTTCATTCACCCACCTTCATTCACACCATCATCATCATCATCATCAATAATTCACCTTCATCACCCTTTCATTCAGTCATTCAATCATTTCAATCCATTCATTCATTTCATTCAATCATCACTTCCAAGGTTCGGGGCCCACCTTCATTCACTCATCATCATCATCCCCATCATCATAAAAAAAAAAAAAAAAAAAAAAAAAAAGAAAAAAAAAAAAAAAAAAAAAAAAAAAAAAAAACAATTTGCACTACAGTGGATATAGGCCTCCTGGGGAAACCACTCTAAAAAAATAACGAGTCCAGTGCAGTACCTCTTTGGGTGGCTTGGAAATTTGCACATATTTCTATGGTTTGACACCATATATATATATATATATATATATATATATATATATATATATATATATATATATATATATATATAAATATATCCACACATACATTACCATTACCATTTACCAATCTTTATATTTTGTTTGACACCTTGTGTGTATATATATATATATATATATATATATATATATATATATATATACACATTACTTTCTTTTATTTGCATGTACAATAGAATTATTTCTGAATGTATTACCTGAAGATAACCTGGCTTTCTTATTTTGTTTTTTCAGTGTCAACCCAGGAGCCATTTCCCTTCTCGTTGGAAAGGGTTGTGACACAATTCAATTTGCACTAGAGTGGATATAGGCCTCCTGGGGAAACCACTCTAAAAAAATAACGAGTCCAGTGCAGTACCTCTTTGGGTGGCTTGGAAATTTGCACATATTTCTCTGGTTTGACACCATATATATATACACACAATCACACATTGATTTTACCATTATTTATTTTGACACCTTGTATATATATATATATATATATATATATATATATATATATATATATATATATATATCCACACACATACATTACCATTTACCATTCTTATATTTTGTTTGACACCTTGTATATATATATGTATATATATATATATTATATATATATATATATATATATATATATATATATATGTATATATATATTACTTTATTTTATTTCTGTGTACAATAGAATTATTTCTGAATTTATTACCTGAAGATAACCTGGCTTTCTTATTTTGTTTTTTCAGTGTCAACCCCGGAGCCATTTCCCTTCTCGTTGGAAAGGGTTGTAGCCCTACCAGGTAAGTAAAATTGGCAACCTTCATGACTGACATGTCTTCTATGAACATTATACAATTATTGGCAACACAAATTATATAAAAGTGTTGTATATTGTGGCAAAGATATACAACTGTATAAACATTCTCATATATTTTCATAACAATAACAATGCATGGAAACAATTGCGCATAGCTCACGAACCATTTACGCTATATTATTTTTATTTTCACCATTGGAAAGAGCACAATTTTCCGATTCCGGTGATATATACAGTTATATACGTATCCGACCAAATAAAGCAACCACGAGGTGGGGAACAGCTCGGAACCCGGCTAGCATCGCCCGAACAGAGACTGGTGAAGCGTAAATATTCGCATTTTGGCTCTTCATTTCAAATATTCATAGCGCAAAAAGTATTTGTCCTAGGAACTTCTAGTTTGTTTTATACTCATCAGCATTATTTGCCGAATTCATACAGCCTAAATTTAAAACCATACACTTCGTAGCAACGAAATAAATCGAAAATGTTATAAACCATATAAATCAAAATCATATATTTTTTGTTTTCGGTCACTGCTTGAGAACTATTGAAGATAAACAATTTCTGTTTTCAGATTTGGAAAGAGGAGAAAAAATACTATTATTTGAGCAAAAAAAATATATGGTCATCACTCACAATTTAGAGCTAGGACGGTGTGAAGACAATTGCATGGGAAATAATTGTATTCCGGACTCATTTACACTTTCATATTTCGATTTATTTACATTTTTTTTTGTTTTATCATGTACTATAAATATTCCTCTTTCCACTGATATATGATACATCACAATAAACAGCATTCTGGTGGATGGAAATCGCGAAAAATGTAAGGCTTCGACAACACTCATGAGCCAAATTCAAGACCTAAAATACTTGTCAACCGCCTCCTCGGACTTATTGGAACATAATATGTCGCAAGGAGTTAATCAGGTTTCATTAACCCTTGTCTAGCGGGGATGGACTTAAGTCGGGCTAGAGAACCAAGGACTATGTGGCGGGGCCCGACTTAAGTTTGTGTGCAATTTTTGAGCAATAATGGCTCTGAGAGAGAGACGGGCGATGGAAGGAGCGTAGGTCGGCTCATGACCGCTCGGCACGGGTCCCGCGCGACTACTGACATCTACTCCACACACACACACACTTACTACCTCGCTAAACAGGGAATTATGTAAGGAAAATACCGTATTTTAGGGATTTTCCCTTCGTCTTGCACGATCGTTGCAAGAGAACGCGTGGTCGTAGAAGGATGGTTCTGGTGTCATTCGAAAGCTCAATTAACGCCCTTTCCGGTATACATAATTGTATTACGCTCTGGCTCTTGTTTATGCATGAAAAAGAGCACAGAAACAAGGTCGTTTAGGGTAAAACCACCCGCTTGGCGGGTAGTAGAAGTTACTGATGGGCCCGCTCGTAAGGCGTTAAGTATAATTGTTATAATTGTAATTTTGTCCTTAAGACTTGAAAATAGAAATGTATCATTATGCTATAGTCCCTTTTGTTTTATTGTTCATGCTGCTTAAATAATTCCTTCCTTTATGTTGGTTTACGTAGCTGGGTAATATTACATTATTGTAGAAATTTAAGAGACTATCATATTTTGTTCACCATTTGTAGTTTCAAAGTGACACTCATCAAATCCCTAATACTCATCCATACCCGTTTATACATTAAATACTTTGACAGACGGTAGCGGGAATATCCGAGTATCTTCATGTGACGGGAGTTAACCTACTGCCCATCGGTCATCCACCTGAATCCCCTTTTAATGTTGGAGTAGGATGTACACTCACGCGTACTAAATGTTGCTCAGGGGTGGGTCCTTTCTTCCCCTACTCCACACTGGGCAGGTGGAAGGGGGGAGTTGGGTCCAATTCTACCCCCACCTTCCTTCTCTAGATGGCAGTTAGTGATTAGCGACGATTGTTCTCATGCATTGCAAATTATTGTTAAACCATCATTGCCCATGCTTAAAATGGCCAACATTTAATATTTTAAAATGTAAAACTTGCAAACTAAACAAACCAAAATTGGGACAAGGACAATATAAAGTCAAATTAAATTATTAAAATCGCTATGTGGAAACAACGCTTACTAAAATGAAAATTATTAAATAAAAGAACACAATCCACCACATAGGGTGTACATTACTACATGAGCAAGTTAATCTGTTTCCCAAGCAAACTAATCGCACATATAACAACGCACTATCGTCACGTTAAAGGAATTAGTCCAGTTTGGGAAGTCCGGGACGTTCTGGTAAATTTTACTAAACTCTGCATGAATAAAGAAACTACATGTTAAATGTCAAAATATTATTTAAAATCAAATTTGCAACATGACAAGACATTAACAATAGTACAAAATACAAATATTGATAAGATATCTATACTATTACAAAATAATATATAAAATACAGTACAGCACTCACTAACGATAGTGCGATCGGGTAAGTACCTGTAAGCATAGCATGCCTCAAGTGACCCCTATTTATTAGGAATTTATTATTGCAATATACTATGTAGTTGTATTCTCGAAATGAGTCTATACACAACGTGGGTTACAAGAAGCTCAGCTGTAGTGATCTCTCTCTCTCTCTCTCAACATGCAGACTACGAGGTCAGTTCATTGACTACGAGGTCAGTTCATTCAAGTTTTTAAAAAATATAATGGGTTTGATAATGTGTATCATAGCAACATGTTTAGCCTCTATATGAATACAATACACAACCATGACTGGCTGTTAGAATTGAAAAGGTTAAGCACTAGTATTTGTGGAAACTGTTTCCCATTTAACCCTTTGGCTGCGGCTATGTTTGGGCTATTTAGGGGATATTCAGGCACTCCTGAATGATAAATCAAGCATCTGCATTAAATGAAGTGTATTCTGCCGAAAACTAGGCAAAAATAGCTTCAAAATGACACCAGAACGGACCGTGAACGTGGTCTGGTTCACTCGCAGTGGTCACAGTGAAACGCGGGAACCCCGCTATTATGTAACACTCGCTCGCTTGGCTATACTGATGAGAGAGACAGAGAGAGACTCGCCCGAGACACAGCCTAGCTCAGTGAGCCGCTCGGTGCTCTGAGGGTCGGAGGTGGGCCCCTCACACTCCCACCCACTGACACTCGATTTTTACGTTTTTTACAGGCTTTTAAAACCTGGAAATTGCTGTAACTTGCCAAAACATTCCAGAACGTCACCCGCAGCGAAAGGGTTAAGATCTGTTCTTCCTGGAAGAAACTTTCCTCAGAAGTTGTATGTAAACATTTCCTCAGTTGAGCAGTCCAAGAAGACAGTAAATAGTATTTTGCACACTGTAAGGAGTGTAGTGCATTGAAAAATTTCTCTCCTTCCACTTCGAATATTTCCCCGAAATGGACCGGAAGGTCTTTGCGATACTAACAATTCCTTGTAACTCTCTCACAGCACACACTTTCTACAACCAAGATTTAACGGGTCTGAATGTGGTATATTTCCCTTCATTAGTGTGTGTGATGCATTTGATGCACATAGAAGAGAATTGATGGTAAAACTGCCAATTAATCCTATTCCTTATTTGGGGGTTTGTAGAGGTGAGAGGCTGGCATCACAGAAACAGAGAAGGGGGAAGTGAGAAGGCGAGCCCTGCTACTCAAGGGCTCTATACTCACAATTTAATAAATGTTAACACCGACGTTGATAGTAATTTGTATCAAGTTCTACATTGACTTGATTAAGTAAAGTGTATAAGCCACATACAATTAAAAGCGAATAAATGGGAGAAATGTATTCAAATGACAAACTAAACAATCAATAAGAGTTGCAACACTATTCCAGCCAATCTTTGCCTGTAGTCCTTTCCTTTTATGATATAAAAGCCCGACTGTGTAAGTAATTTGAGAACCTAGGAGTAATTCGTAGAGGTGCCCTCTACGTGTTGATGTGTATTGCAATAATGGTGAACATAATATCTTTAATACTGTGTGAGATTGGATTTAATTACGGTATTATTATATTGAAATCACATTAAGTCTTGATCGTAGAAAGTAGTGCAATAAGAGAAAGAGAGAGAGAGAGAGAGAAGACCACTACAGCCCAGATTCGTGTAACCCACGTTGTGTATAGAGACTTATTTTGAGAATACAATTATACAGTATATTGTATATATAAATACCTAATAAATGTTAATGTTGGCCATTGTAAGCGTGTGCAATGATGGTTTCACAATAATTTGTAATACATGAGAACAATCGTCGCTAATCACTAACTACCAGCTAGAGAAGGAAGGTGGGGGAGTTGGGGATAGTTTGGGGGTGGAAGGTGGGGGTAGAATTGAACCCGATTCCCCCCTTCCACCTGCCCAGGGTGGAGTAGGGGAAGGAAGGATTCACCCCTGAGCAACTTTTAGTACGTGTGAGTGTACCTCTCATAGTCGTCTTCCATAGGAATACGAAATTATGGATAGACCTAACATGATCACCATCTTCTAATAATTTGAATAAGTAGAAGTAGGATCTCACTGCACATAGCTCTCTGATGCCACTCCTCTTATTCTATTGTTTTGGGATTGTGTATCACTTTCATACTTTTGTTTAGAAATGCGGGATAGTTCAGAGTTTACTTTCTTGCGTTCTTGTCTGTCAGTCTTCACATTAAGTATAATCTTTGATTGGAGGAGATTAGTGTCTTTACCTGAAACATTAGTATATAAATCATTACTGGTATATGCTTGCCCAATATCTTTGCCTCTGATTCATAGCTTTCGTGGCAACTGTTGAGTATCTAGTAAAACCAGTCTGCGCTGATCATATCCAAGTCATGTGTAGGTTTTTGAGAATAATTGTTTTTTAATTTTGCCACACTCTTATGTTTAGTTGAGCGGTAGCCTTCGCAACCCTAATTAAATCTTTAAAAATGTCTGAAAAGTTTAGATTAAAAGAGTTTTGTAATGAGCCCTCTCTTGACAAACTCTTAAATCAGGTGATTTCTAAGGATGAATGGAAGTATATTGCTTTTCACTTTGACATACCTTTTGAGTGTTCTCATACTAAAGAAATTATCAAAACATAGTCAAAGAGGAATTAGTTTCTAGAGAATTCTTACCGTCTGAAGTCGTAGATGACTTTACTCCAGCTAGTCTTTCTATCCATATATCTATGATAGATGCTGAGGATACACACAGTGAAACACCTGAGAGACTTGATTGATCAAATCAGGATGTATGGTCAGAAGAGCGACTAGCCTTTGAAAGGGAACGGTTAGCCATACTTCAGCAGGAAAAGGAAAAAGATAGGCAGTTGGAACTCCTTAAGCTACAAAAGCAGGAAGAGTTTGAGAGTGCAAACACAGTTAGAAATAGATACAATCCAAAACCTAGAAGAATTTAAAAAAACTCGAGGCAGGAAAGCTAGAGCTAGAGAAACTGAAGAAGTCTTTCAAGTTAGCTAAGAATATCTCCTTAGTTCCAACTTTCAATGAGAGTGATTCGGAAGCTTCTTTCCAGACTTTTGAAAAGACCGCTGCACACATTAAATAGCCTAAGGAGGAGTGGACGTGGCTACTTCATCAAAAATTAGTAGGAAAAGCTTCCACTATTTTCTTTAACCTTGAACACATTGATTATTATGAGTTGTAAAGAAAGCCATACTTGATGCATACTCTATAACTCCTGACAGTTATCGTATACAGTTTAGAAACTACTGCAAGCCTGGACTCTTCCCGTATCACCACATTCACAGACTTAGTTAACCTGATGGTCCTTGAAGAATGGAAGCGCAGACTACCACTCAATATCCTGGTGTACATTGAGGAGAAGGGTGAAAGTGACCTCACTAAGGCTGCCAAGTTGGCAGATTCTTATGCTTTAATTCACAGAGGCATTCCAAACCGAGACAAGTCTAGATTCCCATCTAGTAATGACCCTGTGTCTGAAGTCAGCTCGCTGCAAAGTTCTTCAAATCCCACACAAAAAGATCCAAAAAGGAAATGAGGAATTTTGTACATATTGTAAAAGGACAGGGCATAAAATCCTTCAATGTCAACACCCTAGCTGTTAACCCCTAATTAGTGGGGCCCGACTTAAGTCTGTATCTAAATACCTGGACTATGTGGCGGGGACCGACTTAAGTCTGTGTGCAATTTTTGAGCAAGAATGGCTGTGAGAGAGAGACGAGCGACGGGAGGAGCGTAGGTTGCCTCATGACCGCTCGGCACGGACCCCGCACGCCTACTGACATCTACTCCACACTACTCCACCCTCCCTACCTCACCACACAGGGAATTATATAAGGAAATTACCGTATTTTAGGGTTTTTGCACTCGTGTTGCACGATCGTTGAAAGAGAACGCGTGGTCGTAGAAGGATGGTTCTGGTATCATTGGAAAGCTCAATTTACGCCCTATCAGGGATACATAATTGTATTACGCTCTGGCTCTTGTTAATGTATGAAAAAGAGCACGGAAACAAGGCCATTTAGGGTTAAAAAAAAACTGACGGGCCCGCTCGTAAGGTGTTACACTTTATCTGCCTACATATTCACTATTGCCACTTCTCGTTCACCATCTGTCATACCTACTGGGAAACCAGTGACATGCGCTCAATCAATTAAGTCATCTGATCTTTTCTCTGCTTTCAAAGTTCCAGGAACCGTTTCCACTCATGAATATTCCAGGGAATATCCAGTCACAATTCTGATGGATACAGGCTCAGCCCAGAGCATATTAGCAGAGAATATTAAAGGGAGATAAGAAACTTCCAATGCCTCCCATTAAAATAAATAATACCCTAGATAGCGAGTCTGGCATCGATTTGAGGCTGCAACCAACGCCATCTCGTGTATGGACGCGGTACTAATATTGGTGAACAAAATCTGGGGGATTTGTCTTCATACTTCACACAGCTACTGTATTCAATATTGACCGTTTACATTAGGCTAAGCATTCCTCAATACACACTTTACTAATGTCAGAATCGCCACTGTTATAAACATACCAAATTAAAGTACCGTATCATTGTTTATTCGTTATGAAAATATTTACCAACTTATTGGTTTCATTACCTCTGCTATAAATAGGGGAGGCTGAACCTTACACCCCCAAGTCAGTCTGTATAAAGATAGTGTTTCTGGCATTATACCATCTTATTACATATGGTAATATTAAGACTCACTGAAAAAATCAGATCTCTATGTGAGCGCGCGCGCAAAATTTTATTGCACTTTCGTAAAATCATCTCGTCACTCAAAATTGTTCAAATTTCCAGCAATTTTTGCATGGCATAGCGTACAAGCATCCCCTACAACGTAGCGTTTAAATATACCCCTATTGAATAATAGAAAGTGCTGAAATTAATATATTACATTATTATTTTTGGGTTACAGCTGATTTGACTCCAAAAAGGTCAAAACTCGTTCATTTTTGGCAAATCGGCATTTAACTAAACGTACAGGCGTTCCTATGTACACCTATGTATTCTATTTAGAAGAGGAATGCATTTGAGCAATACATACAAATATAGTGGCACTCGTAAGTGCAAAAAAATGATAGCAAACCACACAAATTCATAGATTTTCATCACTCAAAATTATTTTTGGGGCAGATAAAACAGTTAGTCCTCCTTAGCTTCCGTTTTCTATCATAGCGCGCACATAGAAGATCGAGATTTATGGCAAACTAAAAAAAAAAATTGTCAGGGGTTGGCCTCACTGATTTGTTGAAGAGAATTTTTACCAAAATCCATGATTTTGGGGCCCCCCCAAGGGGGCCATAGGGATATCATATGGGTGTTTATGCCCTCATATGATCATTTCTATTGCTTACAGCAGCCCTTTAGACTACAGACACAACACATTTTTTTGGGTGGCTGAAAGAAAAAAACAAAGTTTTTCGGGGGTCGAGGTCGAACCCCCGGCCCGGGGGGTTATGGATGCGATATGTTTTTTTGTTCCATCCTATGCTATTCTCGTATGTTGAAAGAAGCATTATAGAACAAGAACACAATAATTAGAAATTTTGATGTCTGGGCTCAGCGCAGGGTTCAGCCTCCCCTTCTACAGGCATTTAGTCCAAGCAAACACATGGAAGGGGACGCATATCTGCTCCACTAATTTTAAGTCTATTACTCTACCATGATGACAATGATAGTAATGGTGATAACGATGATAATGGTGATGACAATGATAGTAATGGTGATAACGATGATAGTAATGATGGTAACGGTGATAGTAATGGTGATAATGATAGTAATGATGGTAGAAACTACATTTTCGCAGTTATATGATTATCAAGCGTTGCTCAGGTTGATTTTACGCATTTGAATATGGCATTTACAGAGACATTTTCTATTCATAAATGACTAAGAGGAATGAACACATTAAAATCAAATATAAATGTTTATTCACTATCGGGATATTCAAAATTAACTGCGGAAACGTAATTTAGGGCTGACAAAGTATGTATTGTAGTGACCAATGACTGCATTAATTAATATGCTATAGGCCTATATTGCGTTTAACACATCATTAAAAGTAGTTTCATGTCGGATCCCTATTATAACATGGTTTTAAGGATAATAACACATAATACATAATTATTGTTCTGTTTATTTAGATTAGTTTATGGATATATGATGTATGAACTCCTCAGCTGAACACTGGCACAAATCCACAAGTTACACCGATCTGTGGATAACAAAAATAAAGTATTAGGTAAACATGGATAATGTTACAGTAATACAGAGCAGCGAGATATAAGAAAACTGACTGATCGAGATATACGCCACCCTGGTTATTTCACGATTAACTTAATGTTTACATTGCCTGCCTTCAGCAAAAATTACCTTTCACTTGCTATTGGGAAACTATATAATTATTGTGTCTTTTCTTTCCTCCTATATAGGCCTACATCTAAGAAAGGGCCTTGGTTTTCGGTGAGACATAAGGACCAGCATTAATCCCTCTTTCAGGAGAGATAAAGAAAATATTAACATATCAACATCAGCCCTACCTCCGTAAGTCCGAGTGGCGTCTGCACGCCGTGCACGGTCTGCTAGCTGTAATGAATGGTTCTTATTTGTCAACATTATTTTATTTGTGACGCCTGCCAGCGTTGGCAGAATCGCCTCCCGGTAGCCACTAGCGCTCGCCAGGGCAGTGAAATGGGCTACAGTCCATCTACAATGTTGTACTTTCTTTCTTGTGAATCGTCATGTCACACGCAGTATAGAAGTGGTCTTTATTTTCGCTTATGACAATGCATTATATTTTATATCATGAGTTGAACATAAGATGCATTGTAGTGTAGTTGAGAGAGAGAGAGCGAGCGGGCAGCGAGACGGTAGTGAGTATTGCTTTCCCTCCTCCTTCCTCCCTCCCGGAGGAGTCCCTCGCCCGCGTGGCTTTCTCTCGGTTTTGATTGGCTGGTGGTTCCTGGTGCCTTCTGCATGCCGCTGTCTGGTGACGTAGCGGCCTGTGATTGGCTGACCACCATGCCTTTGTGTGATCCTGTGGTCCCGAGGAGCTACTCTCTTCAGAGCTTGCCTGACCAGCATACCCTTCACACCTCCCTTACCACCTGTCCCCGACTTCTACCTATAGAGCACTTTCTCTCTCTCTCAACTTCTTACCTCTCATTCTTCCTTTCTATTTAATATCATAACTCCCTTTTGGTTCTGCACGATTTCATATATCGGCCATCGTATTATATGCTGAAGCTCTCAGATATTACATCTTTAGTTAGTCATTTTGGAGGGGTTACCATTTTGTCTGTAGAGGTTCGACACACTCACGGTGTCTCCCTACCTATTCCTTGGCTGTCTGCTGGGCTATTTAATGCTAGACTGGGGTAAGGCTACTTGTGTTGTGATTTCCGATGTGTAACAGGTTTTGTTGAACCTGTACAATGGCAACGGAGACGTGGGAAGCCTCGGTGGTCTTTCTGACTGTGTACCTTGTGAGTTTAGCACTGTGTTGAGAGTGAGGGCTTTTGCCTCTGCCACCCAACACTGTGCTAACTCGTTTTGCTTTGACTTTGAGAGGGTCGCCAGGAGAGAACCAGATACTAGCGATCTGGATCTCTCAAGAGAGCACCCCGTCATTTAACGTAATTAGGCCGTACAGTCTTTAAGGACCTCGCTAGGCTACGAGCCGCTTGCTCAGCCATTGTTTCCTAGCCTACGACATCCCAGCTAGACTGTATTAGCCTAGCAGACACCCGAGTGGGATTATAAACTCTTATGTTATGTATGCCATGCCTCCTCTTTGTGATTCTGATGGCTCCATCTCTTTTTATCCATTATCGAAGGCCAATATTCTATCTAATATTTTTATTAACCCTTAAATTAGCGGCTCACCACATAAGTCGAGTTAAATAAAGCTGGACTATGTGGCGGCGCTCGACATAACTCGAGTGGCAATTTCAGCACGTAATGTTGCTGAGAGAGAGAGACAAGTGGTGGCAGGAGAGTAGCGAGTGTATGACTGCTCCAGACCACCGCGGCGAACATACTGACACGAATCCCAGCTCCCTCCTCCCTCTCTCACTCGCTATATAAGGAATTGTATCGGGAAAGTGGCTAATTACATGCTTTTTGCACTCGCGTTGTACGGTTATTGCAAGAAAACTAGCCATCATAAAAGGATTGTTATGGTGTCATTCGAAAGCTCTGTTTATGCCCTTTCAGGGATAGGTACTTGTTTTACGTTCTGGGTCTTATTTAGGCATGAAAATGATCACGTAAACAGCCCTATTTTGGCTAAAAACACCCCACTGGGCGGTACATATAAATAAACCGCATAGGCCGCTCGTAAGGTGTTAATAAGCAGAGTAATCAGGAATTGTCTTTGCCATTGACATGTTTCCCTAGACCCAACCTCAATTCAATGGCATTCAAATCAGCTGAACTGAAAAGGTACTTGCTGGATCTTGATACCTATGGTGGCACAGACCCGGATGGGTTTTTCCCTCTCTTTTTTAAAGAGGTTGCAGTGGTCTTGGCACCTAAATTGGCAGTGGTGTTTAGGTTGCTTTTGAAATCAGGTAGTTTTCCACTTTGCTGGCGTAAGGCTATTATCACTCCTATTCCAAAGGGAAATACTGCCTCATCATCTCCTAATGACTATCGCCCTATCTCCATTACACCTATCCTATCCAAGCTCTATGAGAGGCTTTTGTCCAGACGCCTTTCCTCTTATTGTAATAGTCATAATTTGATACCAAACTCACAGTTTGGTTTTCGTAAGGGACTGGGTACATGTGATGCACTTCTGACACTCACCCATGACTTGCAATCTTCATTGGACCAGGGACATGAGTCTCGCGTCGTGGCTATTGACTTTACTTCTGCTTTTGATTTAGTCAACCATAAAGCACTTCTGTTTAAGTTACAGCTCATTGGTATTGGTGGCAATTTTTTAAGGATCTTTGAAGATTTTTTGACGAAAAGATCTCAGTCTGTGGTCATTGATGGGTGTCATTCCCCTTCTGTTACTGTTGTTTCTGGTGTTCCACAAGGCAGTGTCCTTGGGCCTTTGCTTTTTATTATTTTTACTGCTGACCTGTGTTCCGAGCTTGAAAATAAACTAATCTCCTATGCTGATGATACAACTTTATATGCGTCAATTGCATCACCAATAGATCGACACGTAATTGCTACTGCTCTGAATAGGGATTTAGCCAAAATGACATCATGGTGTGAACTTTGGGGCATGAAACTTAATGCTAGTAAAACACACTCCATTATCATCAGCAGATCTCGTACCTTGGATCCTCCCCATCCTTATCTACAAGTTTCTGGCGAGCAAATTGAGAATGTGGATACTCTGCGTTTGTTAGGAGTTACTCTTGATCCCAAACTTACTTTTGAAAAGCATATTCGTTCTTTCTCCTCTTCCATTTCCCAAAAAATTGGTCTGCTTCGCAAGGTTTATAAAACATTTGCTTGTGACGCCACAGTTATCAAGTCTTTTTATGCTTTTATTTTGCCACATTTCGAGTACTGCTCACCTGTCTGGTTGTCAGCAGCTGACTACCATCTCAAGTTGCTTGACAGGTCTCTAAATTCCATCAGTTTTATTCTACCTAATTTGTCTCTTGATCTGTGTCATCGACGTAAAGTTGGTGCCCTTAGTCTTTTATTTAAAGTTTTTAACAACCCTCAGCATCCCTTACATGGGGTTCTGCCTGGGCCCTATGTCCGGGCTCGTGCAACTAGATTCACAAGCAATCTTAATTATCTTGCCATGAGCCGTGTTAATTTTTCTACTACACAGTTTTCACGGTGTTTTGTGCCGGCCATGGTTGACTTGTGGAATAAGTTGCCAAATGAGCTAGTCAATTCAGCTAATATCTCCATTTTTAAGTCTAGAGTTAATGCTTTTTTGCAGCATTAATTCTAATTTTTAAACTTATTTTATTCTATTTTATTGTATTATATTTAAGCTTGATATCCTCCACTGCATAATATGTTATCTGTGTTTAATATGTGTATATGTACAGTACAGTATACAGTGTATGTTTTTATTTTTTCCTAAGTTGCCATAGTCTCTCTCCAGTGCCTCCGGGTGTTTTGTGTGGATTGATCTTGATGGTGTTTCTGCATCCTGGTTGGAGATTTCGGCATCTCATATAATAATAATAATAATAATGCAGCATTTTTATTCACGTTGACTGTAAGCCTTGGTTGTTGTAGAGTTGCACAACCCGAGCAGGCTTTTTGAGTTGCCTGAGGAAGTACTTCTTTTGTTGTTGGAGATAATACTATTGCACATATATTATTATTCCCGTGCCAGTTAACCCTGTATGTCCCTACACTTGTCATATCTTGTTCCTGCTTTAGATAACAGTTCAAAATCCGATTCGATCATCTTACGCAGCATCAGACTTTCTTCAGAAGCTTCCTGCTCGATGCTTTAGGACTTTCATTCACTTTCTTTAATAGAGGAGTGACAGTTTATTATTGTTTAGAGTAACTTTAATTATACCTTCTTCTTGTTTGCATTAAATCATTGCAGTAATTTAATTAAGCTTTCTATCTTTTTCCTTGTATACTTTATTAACGTAATTGTATGTTGTTGTGATCAGGCTGTATCAGAGATCATCAGCCTGTAGTAGTAGTGCATTTATACCGAGTTATAGGATACCCCGTTATCGCAGATTTAACTCTGGAGAGTATAGGTGTTTTTGTGCGCCGGCAGTATAAGTTCGAGGGTTGGATCTAGTGTTACCGTTGTGGCTGTGAGCCTTTCTAGTCCAATGATTAAGAGCCCTTGTTTTATACGAGTCCCGGTCGTAACAAATGGCGACCTTGCTTAGGATTTTGTGAATTTAGAGAAATATTGCAGGAGTGTTGTGGTCATTTGTTTTTTTGTTTAAAGGAATATAGTGGACACGTGGATTTTTTTTGGGGCAAGTAGTATAACACTTTAAGAGTTTTCAAGCATTTTTGAGTGAATAGTGCTACATAAGAGTTTAGGTACTTTTTTTTTTTTATATAAACGTTGAGAATTTTCGGTGGACACAATGTCGGACGACGGATCAATGTACAGTGAGGACACAGTACGGGAGACAGACTCTGAGGTGCAGCAGCGGGGTTTGTCCGAAGGCATTAGAGTTATAACTAGTGAGGAGGATGCAAGGAAGTTTCTGGAGATACCTATTACTGTTGACCGGGTGTCGGGGATTGATCGGTATGGTCTCCAGTGTTTGGCCACGGTCATGGGGCATGTGGGCACTAGCAGCATGTCGAGAGGTGACCTGGTAGCCTGTGTGCTCGGCGGAGTGCGTGGGGCTTCGGGTGGAGCGGGAGCTGGGGCACCTTCGGCCCAGCCCCCATTCCACTCGACTCCTACCATGGCGCCCCCTCGGGCTCTGGAGCCGGGTACGTTCCCGCAGGCCGATAGTCACTGGCAGCGTGGTTTGCACTTGGGTGAGTCTCCAATTGTTGCATCTCCTCCTCCTCAAGGTTTGACTCCAGATATGCTCTTGCAGCTTGAGATGGCTAAGATGCAGCGGCAGAGGGAATCTGAGCAGCAGCAGCGGGAGTTTGAGATGGCTAAGATTCAGGCTGAGGAGAGAAGGGCCAGATATGAGGCTGAGCAACGAAGGCATGAGGCTGAGCTTAAGCAGAGAGAGGCTGAGCTCAGGATTGAGGCTACGAAGTACTGTGCAGACATAGATCTTGAGATGTCTCGGGTGGAGTCAACAGGGCAGCGTCACGGTTCTGGGAATCGAGGTCTTGATCAGTCTTTATCGCACCTGCTCAAGTTAGTCCCTGTATTTCACGAGTCGGGTGTCACTGAATTTTGTATGCATTTTGAGAAGAAGTGCCGGGATCACCAATGGCCCGAGGTTAAGTGGGCAGCCCTTGTTTCCTCTAGGTTGGTTGGCAAAGGACTCAAGGCATATGATGCGTTGCCTTTGGAGTCGTGCATCGAATATGAGGTATTGAAGGAGGCTGTTCTGCGGGCATATGAGTTACAACCAGAGACGTACAGATTGAAGTTCCGGGGTGTAACGAAGGGTCGTGAGTGCACCTTTCTTGAGGATGCCCGGGATCTGTCCGATGCATTTATAAACTGGCTGCGTTCTGAGAAGGTATCGACGTTTGAGGAGTTGAAACAGCTGATGCTTCTAGAACAATTTTTCAAGTGTACGGGCGGCGATCTGACGTTGAATATTAAAGAAAAGAACCCGAAAACTCTTCAGGAGGCAGCTGAGATGGCTGACCTTCGGTTATCTTTGATTCGTGGGTGCGGTCTTGCACAGAGAAGTGATGCAGGCAATAAGGAGCGTAACCCTCCCCCTCCCCGAAACACTGATACACATAATTACACTAAGAACAAGAGCAACGACACCAAAACTGACCATAAACCTAGTACCGTCCCGTTTAAGAAGGGTCAGTGCCCTTCCCCACCTCAAGGGAAGCCCAAGGGGGAGTTAGAGTGTTTTCATTGTCATGAGAAAGGGCATTTTGCAAGAGCCTGTCCAAGCAAGCTACCTAATGCAGTTGTGTCTTTGACTTGGAACATTGGGGTGTCCCCGAAGTTGTCTGAGTTTGCCCGGGGTATAACGTCAGAGGCTGGGACACAGCCAGTGGAGAAGAATCCGGAAGGCTCGAACCCTGTCCGCGATGTCTTTTGCGACCATCGAGGGCGTGGCCACGTGAAATGGGCTGGTAAGAAGCATGGAGTTGAGCTGTTGCGAGACACGGGTGCCTCTCAGACTTTGATGAAGAACTTTACTGGTAGACCAATAAACGTGGCACGGGTAGTTGTGGTGCACGGTATCAATGCTATCAGGTCATACCCATTGGTCAGGATGGAACTGGAGGTAGATGGTGTGACACGAGAGTTGGATGTGGGAATTGTGGAGAACTTGCCTGTTGGGGGCGTCGACCTCCTTCTCGGCAACGACTTTGCGGTGCCTACTTCTAAGGTTTCCCCCTTAATCATTGCCGAGAAGCCGGCCGACGTGAGTAGGGAGGAACAGGAGTGGGTAGAGAAGCAGCTCTTCTTGGCGACTCAGTATTGGCACCATTGATGGAGTCTGGAGAAGCCCCAGGACCTGTCACAGCTAGTGAGGAGGTAGGGCAGGAAGAGACTCCGAGGCAGCAACGTTACACACAGAGAGACAAAAGGGTTGCTCAGTTAGATATTGGGGGAGGAGTTGGGTTGCTTTGGAAGCATCTAGACAGGTTGGTTCCCTCAGATATTTGTAAACTGCAGTTGGAGGATCCGGAAGTTCAGAAGTGTGGTAATGGTGCTGTTGAGATCAGACACGAGGACGGGGAAACATGTCATGTATACCTGTTAGAGGAGTTTGTGAGGCAACCACCTGAGCAGCCTGCTGTCCCTGCGTTGGTCTGCAGCGGCCAAGGTGGAGAAGGAGAGGGGGGCAGTAGGGCACAGGTGGAGGTGAATAGGGATTGTCATGCCTCGGCGGAGCAGTGGGCGGGGGACACGAGTCTGGTGGCTGTGGAAGCGCTAGAGCACCTGCCTGAGCAGCAGTGTGCAGCGCTCCAGCACCAGCTCGGTTCATACCCCACTGGTCGTGCCGGGCACCCGAGCCTCACAACTCAGGCGGTGCAAGATGTTCCGCGGGCAGGTCACTTGAATGTTGGCAGACTGTTAGCCTCGTTGTTTCGGTGGTTCAAGGTGGGCGACGAGGCTTGGACATGGTTGTCAGGTCAGGGTCGACCCATGGCTGCCAAGGGTGGTGGTCAGGAGGAGGACATTGAGCAGATTGGTGAGGTTGGCTGTGGAGTGGATGTGCCCGGTTGTCGCATAGCCTCCCAATGCTGCTCTAGTCTAATGCAACAGCCCTACCATAGACCGACTGTATCTGGCCATGTCGCTGATAACGGTGATGCTGCGCAGGCAGATGTAGTCGTAAGGAATGCGGGGGTGCGCATGTACGGTATCGGCGGGGAAGCCTTAGCAATAATGAACTATGGGAGTGACTGCACAGGTGGTACTGATTGTCCCTCTCATTGACTGGCTGTTCTAGGGACGAAGGTGGAGAAGGAGGGAGACTAGAGGTTAGAAGCTGCGGTCTCGGCTGGGTTGTGGGAGGGCACTAGGCATGTTGTTCTGCGAGATAAGTTGTTTACTAGGCTGTGGCAGTGCATCCGCATGTTTATTGCTTCTCCAGGCCTGATGTACGGGGTAGAATCCGACATGGAGGCTGGAGACAGTGCAAGGCTCAGTTTAATTCCCTACCGTATAAATCCTGCTCGACAGCCTGTGGTGCAAGCAGAGCTGGATTACGTGTTGACGAAGGGTCTGAGGGATAAGGAATGTCGTGAGTGGTCGTTGCCTGTAACTTTACAACCTGTGTTAAGTGGCAACATCAGTGTGTGTGTTGATTGCAAGAGAGTGTGTGCATTATCCCTGACAGACGCCTATACCTTATCGAGAGTTGACGACACCATAGACCGCATCGGGGCTGCATCGCCTGAAGGTAGAACTAGTGAAGGGCTATTGGCAGGCCCCGGTGCCGGAAAGAGCTAAGAGAAGTGCCAGTCTTGTGATGAACTGGGCAGTTTATCAGTGTCAGGTGTTGTTGTGCTGCCGGAACACAAGTTGGATGTGTGGCATGCTAAGGGCACTGATAATGTTTTGGCTGATTGTTTGTCACGGGAGGGTCTGTTTGCAGGAGAACCCTCGCCGTTCAGTCAGTGTGTGTTGAGAGTGGAGAAAAACTAGGCTTGCCCCTGTAGAGCAGCCGCCAAAAACAACATTAAAATTAAATACAAAAAAATCACATAAAAACTCTTTCTTTTGATAGTTAATTGTAAGTTGCCAATGTTATAGCTAAAGTCCTAAGTTGAACCTGTCTTTCACTTAGGAGGCTGGGCTCTGTGAAGCTCGCTCTGGGAGCATAGCAGGCTAAAATTATACTATTATGTTTTGGAGTGGTTATAAGATTTTCTTTATGTTGATATGTTGTTTTATGTAAGATTGAGCTTTGCATTTCATTTCTGGCGGAGTGGCTATGTGTGACGGGTCTTGTCAGCATTCTGCCTTATCAGATATCGTGCTCGCTTAATGTTGAGCGTCCTATATCTTGGGCGGGGTGTGACGCCTGCCAGCGTTGGCAGAATCGCCTCCCGGTAGCCACTAGCGCTCGCCAGGGCAGTGAAATGGGCTACAGTCTATCTACAATGTTGTACTTTCTTTCTTGTGAATCGTCATGTCACAGGTAGTATAAAAGTGGTCTTTATTTTCGCCTGTGACAATGCATTATATTTTATATCATGAGTTGAACATAAGATGTATTGTAGTGTAGTTGAGAGAGAGAGAGCGAGCAGGCAGCGAGACGGTAGTGAGTATTGCTTTCCCTCCTCCTTCCTCCCTTCCGGAGGAGTCCCTCGCCCGTGTGGCTTTCTCTCGGTTTTGATTGGCTGGTGGTTCCTGGTGCCTTCTGCAGGCCTGCTGTCTGGTGACGTAGCAGCCTGTGATTGGCTGACCACCATGCCTTTGTGTGATTCTGGGGTCCCGAGGAGCTACTCTCTTCAGAGCTTGCTTGACCAGCATACCCTTCACACCTCCCTTACCACCTGTCCCCAACTTCTACCTATAGAGCACTTTCTCTCTCTCTCAACTTCTTACCTCTCATTCTTCCTTTCTATTTAATATCATAACTCCCCTTTGGTTCTGCACGATTTCATATATCGGCCATCGTATTATATACTGAAGCTCTCAGATATTACATGTTTAGTTAGGCATTTTGGAGGGGTTACCATTTTGTCTGTAGAGGTTCGACACACTCACGGTGTCTCCCTACCTATTCCTTGGCTGTCTGCTGGGCTATTTAATGCTAGACTGGGGTAAGGCTACTTGTGTTGTGATTTCCGATGTGTAACAGGTTTTGATGAACCTGTACAATCGCAATGGAGACGTGGGAAGCCTAGGTGGTCTTTCTGACTGTGTACCTTGTGAGTTTAGCACTGTGTTGCGAGTGAGGGCTTTTGCCTCTGCCACCCAACACTGTGCTAACTCATTTTGCTTTGACTTTGAAAGGGTCGCCAGGAGAGAACCAGATACTAGCGATCTGGATCTCTCAAGAGAGCACCCCGTCATTTAACGTAATTAGGCCGTACAGTCTTAAGGACCTCGCTAGGCTACGAGCCGCTTGCTCAGCCATTGTTTCCTAGCCTACGACATCCCAGCTAGACTTTATTAGCCTAGCAGACACCCGAGTGGGATTATAAACTCTTATGTTATGTATGCAGCATTTTTATTCACGTTGACTGTAAGCCTTGGTTGTTGTTGAGTTGCACAACCCGAGCAGGCTTTTTGAGTTGCCTGAGGAAGTACTTCTTTTGTTGTTGGAGATAATACTATTGCGCATTTATTATTATTCCCGTGCCAGTTAACCCTGTATGTCCCTACACTTGTCATATCTTGTTCCTGCTTTAGATAACAGTTCAAAATCCGATTCGATCATCTTACGCAGCATCAGACTTTCTTCAGAAGCTTCCTGCTCGATGCTTTAGGACTTTCATTCACTTTCTTTAATATAGGAGTGACAGTTTATTATTGTTTAGAGTAACTTTAATTATACCTTCTTCTTGTTTGCATTAAATCATTACAGTGATTTAATTAAGCTTTCTATCTTTTTCCTTGTATACTTTATTAACGTAATTGTATGTTGTTGTGATCAGGCTGTATCAGAGATCATCAGCCTGTATTAGTAGTGCATTTATACCGAGTTATAGGATACCCCGTTATCGCAGATTTAACTCTGGAGGGTATAGGTGTTTTTGTGCGCCGGCAGTATAAGTTCGAGGGTTGGATCTAGTGTTACCGTTGTGGCTGTGAGCCTTTCTAGTCCAATGATTAAGAGCCCTTGTTTTATACGAGTCCCGGTCGTAACATATTCGTCTCCCAACACAATTTATCAATATTATTACGATAGTTATCTTAATTGGGAATCCAAACTTATGTGTGTGCATTTCAAGCTCAAACGTTATGCATTGCCGAATTATATTGCTAAGCTGATGACATGCAGACGATGCAGATCGACACTAACGCCATCAAGCGTATGGACGCGGCGTGAACTCGACAACAGCGACAACAACAACAACGAAAGTACGAAAGTTATCGTACACTCAGGTATCACTCATTTTGCTAGGTTACCTCTCATGGTGTTCAATCTCGTTGATATTAGTGAAAAAAGCTTTGCCCTTTGTTGAGACTGGATATACAGGGGAAGTTAGCCAGCTTAATTTCTTGAATTCAAATGAAGTAGTTAACATGGCTGAAGTAGTGCTTAACAGTGGGTTACTCCGGGGAACGATTAACACCTTACGAGCGGGTGGTGGAGTATATTTCACTTTTTTTTTTTTACCATAAATGGGGTTGTTTCTGTTTTCTTTTCATGCATAAACAAGACCCAGAGCGTAATACAAGTATGTATCCCTGAAAGAGCGTAAATTGAGCTTTCCAATGACACCCGAACCATCCTTCTACGATCACTGGTTGTCTTGCAACGATCGTGCAACCGAAGGGCAAAATTGCTAAAATACGGTAATTTCTTTATATAATTACGTATGTAGCGAGGGAGTGAGGGTGGATGTAAGTGGAGTAAATCTCAGTAGGTCCACGGCGGCCATGGCGAGCGGTCATGAGGTAACCCATGCTCCTCCAGTCACTCGTCTCTCTCTCAGAGCCAATATTGCGCCAAACTTGCACTCGGACTTAAGTCGGGCCCTGCCACATAGTCCAAATTTTTCGATACGGACTTAAGTCGGGCCCTGATAGACAAGGGTTAAAGTAGCCATCATTGAGCAGGACCTTCCTGTGCCTTGAGTTTCTTTCCTTCTGGGAACTAACTTTGCTGGAGATGGGCTAATTCCTGCCTAGAAGTTGAGAGAATCTCCCTTACTTACCAGTCCTACAGAGAGGATGGATAAAGAGACACCTCATATATTCCCTGTATGTGCAGTTACTCGTTCTCAAAACTTAGTATCCCATGACTCTCCCTCTACATCAAGTCAGGAGACAATGTTCACTCAGATCATGTCTAAAGAGAATCTCATTAAAGCTCAAGAATCTGTTCAACCTCTTCCACAATTTAGACATGTTGCTGATGACACTTCTGTAAATGGAAAGAATCCAAGCATTTACTACCATGATGGAGTGCTCATGCGTAGCTTTCACACCCCTGATTAGACTGACACAGATACATGGTCTACTACGCATCAAATCATCATCCCTTCATCCATCCGTTCTTCTGTCATGGAGCTAGCTCATGATAAACTAACAGGACACCTAGGTCAAAACAACACCTACAGGAAAATACTAAAAACAACATTTGGGGGGGGGGGGCCAGGAATGAAGAAAGACGTGTCTAACTTTGTCCGATCTTGTCACACTTGCCAACTGGTGGGTAAGCCAAATGAAGTAATTTCCAAAGCACCTGTTAAGCCTATCCCTGTCACATCAGAGCCCTTTGAAAAAATAGTCATAGATTGTTTAGGACCCCTTCCCAAAACAAAGAGAGGAAACCAATATCTTTTGACTGTCATGTGTGCCACTACCCGATACCCTGAAGCTTTCCCTTTGAAGAACATTAAGGCCCAAACCATTGCCTCTCACTTATTGCATCTTTTCACTAAAGTAGGCATTCCAAAAGATATCCAAAGTGACCAGGGATCTAACTTTACCAGTGAACTGATGTGTTAAGTAATGACAGAGTTAGACGTGCAAAAACATATGTCCACAGAGTACAAACCTCAGACACAGGGTTGCCTTGAATGTTTCCATCAAAGTTTTAAGAGTATGATAAAGATGTACTGTTTTGAGACGGAGAAAGAGTGGGATGAAAACATTGACTGTCTTCTTTTTGCTGTCAGGGAATGTCCCCAGGAGTCGCTAGGTTACTCCCCCTTTGAGTTGTTGTATGGACGTCAGATCAGAGGCTCTTTGAAGGTCCTGAAAGATCAGTGGTTCAATAGTTTCTGATAACCCCTCACGCACTGTGGCAGAGTACATATATGCTTTGAAACTTAAAATGTGTAAAGTG
This sequence comes from Paralithodes platypus, assembly GCA_032716605.1. Lineage (NCBI taxonomy): Eukaryota > Metazoa > Arthropoda > Malacostraca > Decapoda > Lithodidae > Paralithodes > Paralithodes platypus. The sequence goes on along the minus strand of CM064575.1, from coordinate 28,754,222 downwards.
CGAACTATTGCCCTAGATAATTTAAAGAAAAATCAGTAAAAAATTCAACCTCGATATGATCTCAAATCTGAAAACCGTACTTTCAATTCTGGAGAAAAAGTGCTCCTTTTTCTGCCCATTCCAGGGCATCCTCTTAAAAGTAAATATTCAGGACCATACATCATAACTGATTTCAATTACGTAGTGAAAACTCCAGATCGTCGGAAAAATAGCCGGCTTGTCCATGTCAGTCAACTAAAACCTTACATTGAAAGGTTACTATAGGAGAATACACCTTGCCTAATTGTAAATACTACAATGAAGTATGAGGAGCTGCCTAAAGAGAGTGATGCTGAAGTGATTGAGAAGGTTTATCTTCCTTCCCCTTGTGTCAATCCCCAAAATAGTGAAGTATTGCAGCATTTAGATGAGTTCTTGCATGAGATATCACCTTCTCATAGAAATGACCTTCAGTCAGTACTTTTGAAGTTCCCTTCAGTCACCTCAGATATCCCTGTTTTTTGCAACACCCAGCTTCACGATGTAGTCCTACATTCCTCAGATGTTAGACCTATTAAACAATCCGCTAATGGGTTAAATCCTCAGAAGCAGAATATCATGAAGAAAGAAATTGAATTTATGCTGGAACACGACCTTATAGAACCATGTCACTCACCCTGGGCATCACCCTCCTTGCTAGTCCCTAAGCCTGACGGCACTTCTAGACTTTGTACAGATTATAGAAAGGTAAATTCTGTGACTGTGCCAGATGCTTATCCTCTTCCCCGTATAGATGATCTAATTGACAAAGTAGAAAACGGTCAATATGATTGTATCCACCACAGACCTTCAAAAAGGATACTATCAAATAGGTATGACCGAGAGAGTAAAGGTTATTTCAGTATTCATAACCCCTTATGGTTTGTTCCAGTATAAAGTAATGCCTTTCGGAATGATCAATGCCCCTGCGACTTGTCAACGCATTATTTCCTATAATATTCAAAATTTAGAGGGAGTTGATTCCTACTTAGATGACATTGTGATTACTTCAGGAACAGTTGGTCAAAGTTCCAGCTGACCCACCCTCGCTCTGGAGCTCGCAGAATTAGCTGGCAATACTGGTGTAGTTGCCAATCAGTGGATATAATAACTTGAATATTTAAGCAAATCTACGAACTTTGGGTGAATGTTCGGGATCAAACAAAGCGATGTATGCATTTTTATTTGAGATAGGCTTACTTTCCCTTGCTTAGTATATGTTCTAACAATGATATCGCCGAAATCAGATCTACCAGATCTTTGTAAGACACACCTTCCTACACCAGTATTGCCAGATAATTCTACGAGCCCCACAGCGAGGGTGGGTCAGCTGGAACTTTGACCAACTGTACATGGATGGATCATCTCACCAGACTGGAAGGACTGCTGTCGTGTCTCACCTATGCTGGCTTCACAATCAACCTAGCCAAGTTGTGTTTTGGACGAGGGACTGTCACCTCCCTCGGCCATGTGGTGGGACGGGGCATCGCTCGCCCGAGGGATGTAAATATCGTGGCCATCACCACCTTTCCCCAACCAGCAGACCGCAAGTCCCTGATGCGTTTTTGGGGGAAGTGTGGTTTTTACAGGCGGTTCTGGAGCAACTTCGCCACCATCTCTGCTCCATTAACTGACCTGACTAGTTCTAAAGTTAGGTTTGTTTGGAGTCCCACCTGTACTGCCCCTGACCACACCAAACCTTAACATCTCCAATTTGATGCAAGTGACCAAGGAATCCTTCTTCAGCAAGACCTTGCAGATGGTGTCCTACATCCCGTCTCCTACTTCTCGGCCAAATTGAAGAAACACCAGCGGGGTTACTCTACAGTAGAAAAGGAAGGCCTCGCATTGGTGTCTTCAATCAAGAAGTTTGAGTGTTACCTGCCTCAAGAGTCTCCCATTTTCATCTACACCTATCACAACCCTTTAACTTTCATACATAAAATGAGGAACAATAATCAGAGGAGTCTACGGTGGGCCCTGCAGCTACAAGAGTACCAACTCATTGTTCGGCATATTAGAGGTGTGGACAATCTAATTGCTGATACTTTGTCCAGAAGAACGTCCACAGTCTCAGAGTCTCTCTCTCCTTCTTCTTTCAGTCCTCTTCAACACCTTTCAGGAACTTAGGGGGGAGGTGTTACATCCTTCGAAACTCTGACCCTGCTCAACCCTTCCTGAAACCTCATCAAACCAACCCCGCCTCTACAAGGAGCTTCAAAGCCTCATCCAACCAACTCTACCTTTACATGGAGCTTCAAAGCACCACACCAGCTCCATGAACCATTGTAAATAATCTGCAATGGCCGTTAACTAGCCCCCACACCACTAGGGGGCGAGTTTTTTTTCTTAGTGACCAGCTCTTTCCCGAGTCTATGAGTAGTCTTATTTTTAGACTGACTTCAGTGTTACTTGGATTATAGCTCGGGGTGGTGTCTCTGTGAATTCCAAGAGTACAGTCGGGTTGTTACTTGCCTTCTATTCAACCTACCAACTAGAGACTGTGATGGCTAGGCTAACAATCCTCATTAACCGGGATTGAGCACGTGACTTTATTTCAATGTCATAATTTCATGTCTTTAGTTTAGAATATTTGTTTAGGTATTTATATATTATGTTTTTGTATTATTTGTAGTAGTTATAACTAATATTTTACTTTTACTAGTTAATTACTCTTTGTAAAGAATTCCATTAGTATTTCAAATTTCTTTATATGATATAATTTATAATTTCTTTTAATTATAATAATGTATTAAATTTACTTTAATAATAAATAAATAATTGCTTGGTTTTGAAATCTTATTAGAATAGGCATTAATGAAACTTGATTGGTTAACCATTGAATATACTGTATACTATAAAACTAGCTAAGAACTGGAATATTATTGAAGTAACAATTTAAGAATAATATCCCTATAAGAAACCAACCCATGGATAAAAAAACACCATCTGAGGAAGAGCACTTTATTGACAACGTTTCGCATATAGCTTAATCAGGTCACTAAGTCTAGTGACCTGATGAAGCTATCTGCGAAACGTTGTCAATAAAGTGCTCTTGGTGGTGTTTTTTATCCATTATGTCTACTATTCAGGTACCACTCAACAAACAAACCCATACCATATCTACTGAATACCTACCTATCAAATTCAGTCTCTTGTACGGTTTGAAGTTCCCATACCTCCAGTCTTGAGGCCAAATTACTTAAGATTACAATATATGTTGATCAATACTTCAAATTGTTACAATATACATATATATATATATATATATATATATATATATATATATATATACTGTAAATATATAATTGTATAGGCATATTAATTAAGTATACCTCACAAATACACCGTTAGCAGTGGTTCTGGCATGTGTTTAAAAGGATTGTAAAATATGATAAGCAACAGAGGGTAAACAATGAACTAGGGTACACAGTGGTGGCTCGGGCTTATTTAAGGGTGGATGGTTCGCTTTTCTGGACCCCCTATTTCCTCGTGTTTAGCCCCATTAGTTTTGAGATGTTAAGACGTTCAGCCAATTAGTTTGACGATTTGTACACCTTTTTTACCCCATTGCATACTCATTTTAAGCCCTTTCGTACCATTTAGGTGTCGATTTTTTCCTGCCGAGCGATAGCGAGCCTGTATTTTTGTCTATTGAACAAATACACATTAATCTTGAAGAAGGTCTAGCGGGTGTTTTTTTTTAAAGCTTGATGGAGGTCTAGCGAGGAAACTACAAATTAATTAATAACTACATAAATAGGCCAAACATAGCCAGTACCCCCTTAATGGAAATGTTTCAATATACAGTATGTCGCCAGTGTTTCACAATCGTGCACTAACCCCTAGTATACCGACAACTTCTGTTTAATGTTTATTATAGCTGTATTTAGATGATTTTGTGCAGTTTAAAAAGGATCTTTGGTTAGAAAAGGGGGGGGGGGTTTGGGTGTGATTTTTAATATTGGAAGAGGTGTAGGGAACAAACATAAGATATATATATATATATATTTCCCCAGAGGAAAATTGTTAGAACTATTGAAAGCTGTTACAATAAAATCCTGAATGCTGAAACTGCTGTTGCTTTTAACCTCATAACAAAAATGTTTAAAAGAGAATCTATTACCTGGCTATACTAACATATATATATATATATATATATATATATATATATATATATATATATTATATATATATATTAATACAAAAATACAAGTAAACAATGTGAATCCCCCCCCCCAAACTTAAAGATACAAATGTTCAAAGCCCCACCGATTATTTCCATTTAATTTTAGCTACCGCCAAACAATAAAATTAAGCTAGAATCTGTTCAGTGTTGCAGCATTCTAACTTCTTCCATTCAATTTACTTCAATAACTTTATATCGTAATATACATATAATTATAAACATTACATATACATTTACATTAGATAGGTATACAAAAGTTTGATGCGGTGCATCTAATAATTCATCCCTTCATAATATAACATTTATAATATATAATAAATGTACAACTTATTTCTGGTTGTTCTCAATAAAATGATCAACATCAATATTGACATTTATGCGTATTAAATACAATTAGCATTAAATCTATAACATAATGTATGTAAAAGATGTTTACTCTTAAATATAACAATGTGTAAAATATAAAACGAAAGCGCTGTAGCCTACTGATCAGAATAAATACACAATACCTAATATACTTATGATGTACTGTAAAAGCGATAATTAAAATTATTATATTTAATTACATACCAAAGTACATATAAAAAGGTCTGCCATTGTAGTTTAAGTAATAACCAACTCTTGAAAAACATTAACAACAATTGTAAGCAAAATCAAAGTATTTAGGTTAAATGAATATACCAAGCATCTATAATAAATGTAAATTGTCAGTAGAAAATAAAGTACACACATAAACAATACTTAGAATGATTATAATTGCATGGGACGTACATCACAAAAGTACAACTATGTTAAAAAGTATATAATAGCAAAACAAATTACTAAAAGTTATCATTAGTTTAAAGACAATATTAAAAATAGTTGTGAAGTGTTGGTGATGAAATAAGATGCATTACAAGTATTATAAACATAAAATATAATAAAACATAACAGCAATTCCTATGACAACTTGTAATAACTAGTACAACAATTCTAGTGGTTGTTTATCAACTAACCGTAAATTGCCATGTCGTCATCTTCATAACTCAGCTATTATGAATATTTTGTAGCGAAATAGGTTGTTAACTATGGTAACTTGGCACTAATATAATATTTAGACATAGTAGATTCATAGTATTTCATTACGTATCGAAAAATCAGGTGCTAAGGTATTGAATTTAACCCATTCAGTACCGGTGCCGTCTTTTTAACTTTACTATTAGTCAATTTTATTCAGTTTAAAATGGGCCTTCAGTAATTAACAGGTTTTGAACTAACTCACTTAACCTTTTTTACTACCACATATTTGTCCTAAACTGCACAAAATCGCCTACATTTATATAGAATAGAATGAATATAATGGGTTAACGTCAACTGGAAATAAACAGACTATAGTACACTACACCTTCTGGTTGTATTGTACGTCCCCAAGAATGAACATAAAAGTTAATATTTAGTTGCCTCTTTTCGTTCTACAATATTTCGGGTTCGAGCAGCATTTTACTTCCCTTGGCAGGTTCATTTTACCGTTCTTTCTTTTCTATCCAGGCTTTGCTGTGTGACTTTTGTTTTAGTTTGCTTTTCTTTGCGTTCTGTTAAAGGGTAGCTGCCGTTCGTATTTGCCAAAACTCTGTATTTCTTTCAATTGTGAATATCAAAAGTTTAGTCAATATAATTATCTGAGGACCGATAGCACAAATTGCGACAATGTAGTAATTAAGATTTATATAATTATTTGCTTTCATCCACTCAATGATATTAATAAGTCATTAATATGCTGAAGGATAAGTTACACCCACATTCGTTTGTAAGCAGTTGAACAAAAATAAAAAATGTATATGAACATATTAGTGCTATAAAAATCCATGTGTATACAATTACTTTACATACTGTAATTAACTGTATGAACTGTTTTCTAGTTGTCACTTTATTGCCCCTGTTAGGTGTAGGTTACAAATAGAGACACACACGCATACATATCTTATATATACAGTGTACGCGGAAAATTGAGAGCCGAGTGTCCCTTTTTGTATGAAAATATAATTAAATATCAGCTATCAACTATTCGCGTTTCTCTCATACGGAGGGTGGTAGCTAATTTCTGAAGACATCTGGTAACTCAGGCAGCCCTAGGCTCCCGCTCTGAGGGGAGTGACTGGGCTGCCACTATGCGGAAATACGTCACAAAATGCGGAAATTAAAGTGTGGGAAGACGAAGAGCGGAAATATTATTCCGAATTTCCACATGGTCCGAACGATTCGGAATATTTATTTCCGCGCAGAGTGAAATGGATATACAAGGTTTAATATGGATCTAAGTACATTTTATGTGCTTAATACAACATTACAGAATTATGTAGTACATTATAGTTTCCTTACCACTCAAAACAATCGTAGAATATAATTATATTGACTACAGTGATAGCCTATACAAGTACTGTATATAATGCAGGTACCGAAACACTCGCGATCTCCTTAATTAACGAGCCAAAATGATGGGCTAGAGGTGTTAAACACCACACATTATCAGTTACTACTGGATAAGGGTCTATGCTGGACCTGTCCCTCATCCTGCTGCTGGTACTTATTGTTTACTTATTGCAATTATATCTTGTTGAAATGTCGTATATCAATATTGTTAATGCATTTCTGTTGGCATACACTGGTAGGCTAACCCCAAATTTCGTCGAAACGCATATTTTAATGTTCTATCATAGAAAGATGTATGTATGTATGTATGTATAATTGTATATATCAAGGCACATACCCCATATCTGGGGGTGGCCAACTCGAGACAGAGCCCGAACATAAACCAACAATTAAAGTTCCAATTCTTAGGGTCCGGGAACAGTTTCATGTTCCCTCGCCCCTTTCTTAGTCTCGTCTATAGCAGGTGAATTTTACAAGGAGACGGGGAGGTAATTAAGATACTGTGTAGCGTGGTGAACTGTTAGTCGGACGCCCTTTTACTTAGAAACATTGAACAATATTTTTAACCTAACTTAACCGAAACCTAACCTAGCCTAGTATATTAGTGGACTATTTACAAATTTAAAATATAAAAATATATTGTAACTTTACCAAATTATTGAGATATAAGTACAGGTTTGCCCGTTACATATGATTATACCGGTATAGGATAGTGAGCTGGGCCTATAATTTGGCCTTGTAATTGGCGTTGGGTGTGATAGGGATATGCCTTGTGTGGGCCAATCGGCTTTCTGCAGACTCCCATTTTCTTATGTTCTAAACCTCACTCTGGATAGGACCAGCCCTCACCTAACATAGATAACTAAGATAGAAAGATAACTATTAATAATGTATGTGCTATGCGAAGGGCAGGATATTCATACTTTAGATATGTGGTTTGTCATGTTGTGTATGATATACGCAATAAGAGAAACTATCTATATTTTAGGATATCCTTTGCTAAACTGTTTGTGTCGTAAAAATGATCAAGCTGAGCCATGTATTGTGCGCATGGATTAAATCAACAAACTCTCAACAAAATCAAATTCAAATATTTCTTGACTCCATGTCAGTTGGTATGTAGGTTATACTGTATATATATATATATTTTGGGTAAATATGCAGGAGACCCAACAATATACGTAACACATTTCTAATAATAGTTTTTGGTTCCTATCACCATATGCTTCATTGCTATATACTTGTTATCCCCGTGAAAAATTCAAAAAATCTGCGATCTTATATTTGTTATATTTGTAGTTGTCATTAACCTAACCAAAAAACCTAACCTAACCTAACCTAAATGTATGTGGGGGCTATTAGGTTAGGTTAGGTTAGGATTTTAGGTTAGGTAAATGACAAATACAAAAAAATACAATAAATCCAAAGAAAAGAAAATACAAAATCCCGAGGATAAAATTATATAGCAATGAAGCATATGATGAAAGGAACCCAAAACTGATATTAGACATTTGTTACCTATATTGTTACGTGTCCTGCATATTGACCATATTTTGTTTTCTGTGTGAGTATGGGAAACAAAAGGCAGAACTGCCGTATCGAGTGCCTCCCCCAGAGTTGAAAGAGTGACAGGGAAAAAATCAAGGGACATTCGAGCCAAAATGCCTGGACACACGGAGTTTAAAGCAATTTATGTCATATGAAGAGGGAAAGACTGATTCTGGGAGAGAGTTCCAGAGCTCAGCAGTTGAATAGAAGAAAGACTGAGAATAACGTTTCACTCTTGGGTTGGAGAGTTGCACAGAGTAGGGGTGGGATTGTGTTGCACGACGGGTACTACGTACCCTACGTAGAGGTGGTATACACTGGGAAAGCTCTGAGGAACATTGATTATGGTGGTGACTCATCGCACAGTTGGGTATGTCGTTTTGCGTTTGGGCAAAACGGCACGTCTACTTTAATATGTCTAGTACAGTCAATCCATCGCAGAGTTGGGTATGCCGTTTTGATATTGGGAAAAATGGCACATCTACTTTATCAACTGCGTAAGCAGAGTGGTATCGCCCCCCGTATAGTGGTACAATGCCGGTCGAAATGTCTGTCTGTCTGTCTCCGTCCGGAAACTCTTCCAACAGTAGATCATGACAGATTTTCACAAACATTTGTTAGGTGAATGCGACGGTCAGTCAAAACATGTTTTATTAATTTGTGCAATAGTTATGGTACTGGGCAAACACAAGTTTCAGCCCCTCCCTCCCTCCCTCCGGTATAGGGAAATAACCCCCCCCCCCCCCCCCCAACCACACCCCAAGGGATTCACATCCCCGAAGGAACCCTCCCCCCTCCACCAAAGCCCCTACAATACCCACGCCCGCAGGAGTGGCGTAGATTTGGTAATCACTGTGTCTGTATGCTTGTGTAGGTGTGTCTTCTGTGGTAGTAGTGATGATGGCGTTCTGTGTGTGTACAGAACGCCATCAGAACGCACATACTGTACATCACAGAAATGCTGATAATAGTGATTATGGCACTAGTAGTGATTGTGTTGGTGATTGTGGTAGTATTTGTAATGGTGGTGGTGATCAGTACCGATGATGATCGTGTGTCAGTAGTGGTGATTATGGTAGTAGTTATTATAATGACCTATACTTAGCTGATTTTAGCGCTATTTATAGTTCACAATATAGCATTAATAAGACATGGGTTTCTACACTACTGGAGGCGAACAGAAACACATATACAGTACAGTATATATGAGTTTATTGACAAAAAGTAATCCAAAGGCAAGTAATCATATTATGATCAGCATGGCAATTACAAAACGTGGCAATAAGAATACATTTGTTTTAATAGACAGAAAAGAACCTGCGCAGTTAGGGTTGTCTTTATGAGTTAATGAGATAGATGAGTGGTTGTTATATTTGCGAGCGGGTGTTGTGAGCAGGCGTTATTACTGTAACTGGAATATTAATATATCTCGATAGGTACTGGTGGAAAATGACCAACGAATGTCTGAGATATAAGTATATCATATAAGAAGCAAGGACAGTGTGTGGATTGTTTTACCTTTTACGTTAAGTAGGGAACCCAGATGAAGTGGGACATAATGGCGATGAGGTGTAGGTGTTCTTTCTTCTGTTTGCAGGGGGGGCAGGTGTAGCTGGCGACTCGTAAATATATAATTGCGAGCATACTGTGCAGGGCAGGTAGCCACTGTACTTCCCCCAGGATATAGTTAGTCACTGGGTATGATCCACGGTAGTTTACCGGTCCTAACTCCAATTCTCTCTCTAATATTCATATATGATCTGCTCAACCTTAACTTCAGTCCTATTCATTCATATGCTGACGACTCTACCTTACACTATTCAACTAGTTTTCCAGAACGACCCAGCAAGCAATCCCTCAAAAACGTATGTGATGAAGCCATAGAACATGTATCTTCTGATCTAACAAGCATTTCCAGTTGGGGCAGAGAAAATCTTGTTGTTTTCAATGTTTCCGAAACACAATTTTTTCATGTATCTACCAGTCAACAGCTCCCACAGGACTATCTCTTATACTTCAACAATACACAAATCAATCCTTCGTCTTCTCTCAGTGTCTCTTTTTCTTCTGATCTCTCTTGGAAAGACCAGATTACCACTCTTGCTAAAACGGCTTCCCAAAAGGTGGGTGTGCTAAAGTGCCTCAAGGGGTTATTCACCCCTGAACAGCTTCTTGCTCTGTACATGGGCACAGTGTGTTCATGTATTGAGTATTGTTCGTATGTGTGGGGAGGATCCTATCACACAACACTCCTGTATCGGGAGGGTTTATGAAGGAGGCACTGAGCGGAATGATTAGGGTTAACTTATTTTCTTACCTCATATTTCCTGGACATTGTTGTAGCACTCTGTAGGAGTCTGGAACATTGTTTATGCACTGGGAAATATTTGTGGAGGTCTTAAATAAACAAGCACTGGCTTTTGTTGTTTATTTGATAAGAAAATAATATAGAAGTTTTGTAGCCCTTAATCCTAGTTGTAAAGGAATGATAATTATTGGACTAGACGTACGTGCGTTTGGGGAAATGCAATTTAAAGTTATTTACTAACGTGGTGTGATACTAAGAGTGAGGTATGTTACCGATATAAGTACTTTTACTATTACTTAACAAAAGTAATTACTTAATAAAAGCAACAATAGAACTTTGAGCTGTTTTTCAAGTACAGTATATCTATTCTCCTGTAAAGAGAGAGAGAATAATTTATTATATAAGGTTTTACTAGAACGTAAGTATGTCACTTGATACTTCTAAGGTACTTTTACACTTATACAGGTCACGAATCTTAGCCTTAGGGTTGAGGTGAGGGACCCTCCTTGGGAGACAGGTGAGGTGATTGACTCGTCTCCTCCCTGCTTGAGGGAAGGGTGCGGCTCAGCAACACTGTGTGACTACTGGGTGTGACAAAGTTGCTGGCAATTACTTCTCTATTTCTTGGCAACGGATGTGTGATACCATCTTGTGATCGTGGGATCCGTGCTTGCCTCAGCACAGTGGAAAGTTACCAGCTTCCATTGTGATGGTGTGAACTTCTATTGGGAGATCACATCAACACACTTACAGTTCTCTAATGTTATTATATTGGTTAAAGTGATATACAGTATATGTGAATTACAGTACCTTAGTAAATGTGTACAACCACCTAAAGTTGCGCTGTTATACTCCTAGACAAAGTAGAAAAGAAAGCCTTTCGTCCTGTAGTCGAAGGCAATCGTCCCCATTAGTAATTGGTCTATAAACTAAGGTATCATCTGCAAAAAGTCTAGTAGTAGAAGTAAGCAATAGTGGAAAGTCATTTATGTAAGAAAGGAAAAGTAGGGGACCCAGGACAGTGCCTTATGGGACCCCAGAAGTTACAAACACAGTGGAAGAATGAGAACCCTCGAGAACAACGCGTTGATCCCGATTGGTCAAGAAAGTCTTAATCCAGTGAAGAACTGGTCCTCGGATGCCATAATATTCTAGCTTAGCTAACAGTCTTTGGTAAGGGACTTTGTCAAAGACTTTGGCAAAGACTAGTACTTTGCCGATTATTTGTCAAATGTTGGGGTTGGTAAGGGTTTTGGAAATATCATGTGTGGTCACAAGTAGTTGTGTCTCGCAGGACCGTTTGGACCGGAAGCCGTGCTGTGCGTCAGTCAGTATTATTTGCCCATCTAGATGTCCATTAAATGTCGGTGGAAGATATGTTCTAAAATTTTGCAAGGAACTGAGGTAATCGAAACAGGTATATAGTTAACACGGAGGGTTCTATCTCCGGATTTGAAAATAGGTATCACATTGGCAATAACCAGTCATGGGGAAGTTCTACGGTGTCAATGGTCTGTGAGACTATTACCTGCAGGATAGGGGCAAGAATGGCAATATTCACCTAGACCTAGAGTATCCTGCAGGGTATAATGTCTGGTCCAGTAGCTTTGCTAATGTATACGTCAGATAATAGTTTCTCGATTCCACGGGTATGTATTGTCAGTGGAGGTATAGGTGGGTGTGGTGATGGTGACAGTTCCGGCAAGTCTGCTTGTTCTTTTCTAAAAACTGACTGAAACTGTTAATTAAGTGCATGTGCTTTGTCCTGTGGAAGTGTGACCAGAGAATCGTTATGTAATAATGTTGTTATACCAGTCGAGTCTTCTTTGCGCGCTTTGAAAAACCTGTAGAATGTTTTGTGGTTTTGCATGTTGTATGTGAGGAGAGTGGTTGTCTAGTTACTTTCGGGTTGTTTTATTTTATTTTGTAATTTGTTTTGTGTGTTTTTGTAATATTCCCAGTACTCTTTATCGTAACGTTTAGCTGTCTTGTATGCTTTTATCTTGTTTCTATGTAGTTTTCTTAACTGTCTATTGAACCAGGGTGGTAACTGGTTCTGTGTAACTGTCTTCTTGTGTATGTGCTTGTCCATTGTGTCATGTATGAAGTCGCAAAGTCTGGTCCAATTTACCTCAACAGAATTGACCATTGGGTCGTTGGCGAGGAAAGTGTCTCTAAAGTCAGGTAAGTTTACCGAGATGGCTCCCATGTCAGCTCTGTTGTATTGGTAGAATTCCCTGGGTAATTGTTTTTGGATGTTTGGTTTTATGTTTGTGTCTACAAGTATCATGTCGTGGTCAGTAAGCCATGGTAAAATCCATGTTCGTGTAATAAAAGAGATGTTGTTTGTAAGGAACAAGTCTAATATGTTGGATATGACCTCTGTCTTATGTTAGGGTTGTTTCTAGTTACGCAAATTTGTGTACATGCTGGTTCAAGTACTTATTGTGAGAGTGAATTTGCGTTGATTATGTCAATGATTTGTTTGTGTAATAATCTGTCAGTCTGCGGTAGTATTATATCGCTTTCATGGGCCCCATTCTCCGTTGTCACCTAAGTTGTCCAGTTAATTTCCGGTAAGTTGTTGTTGTTGTTGTTCCCTAAGCTGCCTGGCCGAACAGCCCCGAGTCCCTGTGGAAGGCCATGGCCGCGATCAGGATTTCCCACAGAGCTCTCATTGAGTGTAGATTGTGTTGTTGGCGTAAGTGGGTGTGTGAAATGCAGTCTTCGATGATGTGTTTAATGGTATGGGGTGCTGTGTTACATCCCGGGCAGACGTCGACGACGGAGTCATCCAGTCTCTTCTGATAGCTCAGGAGAGCTGGATGGTGTCCGCATCTCAGCCTGGCCAGGTGGACTCTGTCCTCGCGAGGAAGGGAGGATTCGGAAGGATGGATTTCGGGAGGTCGTGCTTGCAGCTGCGTGTTGTCTGTGAGTGAGTGGATGGATCAGCGAGAGATGTGAGTATGGATGTGCTTCTGGAAGTTGGTTCGGGGTGGACAGGGAGGGAGAGAGGATAGTAATTGTGTGTGATACCGTGTGCTGGGTGTTGTTTTTATATTTCTTGGTGTCTGTGGGTGTGTTGCCATGTAATTTAGTGGGTGGTCCTGGTTCGTGGAGGCTGCTGCCAGGAATTGAGTGCCTCTCATGTCCAGATGGTCTTTGACTTTGAGGATTTTGGTTTCTTGATGTAGGTGATCTGTAGGTGCAGTAGCTGTGCAGCCTGTAATGATCTTTAGGGCTTTGTTTTGAATAGTCTGTAAGGTCTTATGATGTGTTTCACCTAGGTTAGAAGCCCAGGCTGGGCTTGCGTATTCCATCACTGATCTTATGTATTGTTTATATACTGTGGAGGTGGTTTCTTTGTTGTTTCCAAATTTTGTGTGAGCAAGTGACCTGAGGGCGTTAAGTCTGGGTGTCAGTTTGTTTTTAATGTTTGTGGTGTGCTGTTTGAATGTCATATGAGTATCATATGTTACTCCTAGGATTTTGTGTGTGTGTATGTGTTAGGGGTGTGTTGTTTATGGTGAGTTGAGGGATGTATTAGTGTTCTCCTGTCCAGCTTGTGAGCAGGGTTGCGGTGGATTTGGCTGGAGCTAGAGTAAGTCTGTTTGTAGTGCACCAGCCTTGTAGTGTGTTGAGATAGGGTTGAAGGAGATCTGTTGCTCTTTCTGGCTCATGGTGTGTACATGTGAGTGTTATGTCATCTGCATAGGAGGCTAAGTTTATTTGGGGCGTATTGGGTGTAGTTATATCGTGCATGTACAGATTGAAGAGTGCGGGCGATAGGACGGATCCTTGTGGGACTCCGTTTGGAAAGTTTCTGATTCTAGATGACTGACCGGCAAAAGATACGTGTGCACATCTGCCTGCTAGGAAATTGGCCAGCCACCCTTTTGTGTTGTTGTGCATGTTTGTGTTGTAGATTATTTTTGTTAGGTTGTGCGGGGGATGGCATCGAAGGCTTTACTAATGTCGAGTGTGGCTAATAATGACCTGTGTGGTGGTCTAGCTGAGTTGATGCTATCAAAAGCTCTTTGTGTAAGGTCTGTGAGAAGAGTGTTTGTGGAGTGCAGTGGCCTAAAGCCATGTTGTGATGGTGCTAGGGGTAGGTCGGGTGTAATGAGTTGTAATACTAGGCGTTCCATGACTTTGGAGGGGGTGCAAAGGAGTGTGATGTGGCGGTGCGAGGAGGGTAGCGTGGGATCTTTGTTGGGTTTAGGGAATGTGATGATGATACCATGCTTCCAAATGTCTGGTATTGTGTTGTGTGAATAACTGTAGTTTGCTATGTTAGTGAGTGCTTGTATGCCTTGTGGTCTGAGGTGTATGTTGCTTATGTTGTCTAGGCCACAGGCGGGTGAGTGCTTTAGATTGTTGATGATATGCTTTGTCTGGTGATTGTGAAGGGTGTATAGTCAGGGTCTGTGGGGAATTGTCTCTTTCGTCGGATGACACGTCGGTCGTCTTTGTGAGGTTTTAAGTGGCTGACATGTGAGAAGTGATTGATGAGAGTGTTTGCTTGTTGTTTACATGATGGAGTAGAGTCTGTTGTTGTGATTGCAGCATGTGATTGTGTTGTGTTGCTGTTGGAAAGTGTGATGCTGTTTAGTGTTTTGTGGAGTTTTTTGGGGTTTTGTTTTGTGATCAAGTGTTTGTAGGAAGTTATTCCAATTTAGTTTTTGTTGTTCTTGTATTGTGTTGTTAGTCTGGGTGTTTAGTGGTTGGATTTGTTTTGTGATGTCTTGTGTGTGGGGTGCTGGGGAGTGTTTCAGTATGTCGCATTGTCTGATGAGGTTTTGAATTTCTGGTGTGAAGTTGGGGTTGTGTCTTTTTCTGTTACCTCTTGGAATGTGTTTCTTGTCAGCGTTTTGGATAGTTTTATTGAGTATGTGTACAGCATTGTTGATGTTAGTGATGGGTGTACTGTTTAGTGTTGTGATGTGTTGTTCTGTCTCTTTTGTGAATGCTTCCCAGTTAGCTCTTTTATAATCGGTGTATGTGTGTTTGTGGCTAGCTGGCGTGAGTCTGGTTTTGGTGGTGATAATGATTGGGAGGTGGTCAGAGCCTAAGGTTCTGACCACCCTCCAGGATGTTTTTGGGGCGAGTTCTGGGGAGCAAAAGGTGATGTCTGGAGATGATGGGTTATAGAGGGCTTGGTGGGGAATATGGGTATGTTGATGGATGTCGTTAAGGATGATGAGGTTATTAGTTTGGTTTTGTAGTACCAGCCCTCTGTCTGTGTCAGGGTTGTCGACAAACCAGGCCGACGTCTTGACGTTGAAGTTACCACCCAGGATGATGTGTGGGGTGGTGTTTGTGACGTGTTGTAAGTGTGGTCTGTATTCATTTGGTACTGTAGGGGATGTTTGGGGAGGGATGTAGGTGTTTATGATGGTTATGTTGGAGTTGTTGCCAGTGCGCACTTTAATTGATTGTATTTCTGTTGTGTTATCATTTGGGGGGAGGAGGGATTTGGTATGTACACTGGTAACTATGTATGATATTTCTTTGTGTACCAGGGTGATGAGTCCACCGCCGCCTCCGACGGCCCGGTCTTGTCTGATGGTGGTGAAATCATGAAATGTAGATTTTGTTTGTGTTGTGCGGAGTTTTGTTTCTTGTAAGATGGCAATGTGTAATGTTGTGTTGCTTGATGAAGTGTGAGAGTTTGTGTTTCTTTGTGTTGATGCCATCTATGTTCAATTGGAGAATGTTAATGTTATGTGCACAATGTATGTTGGGTGCTGCTGCACGAGGATGGGGTGGGGGTGAGGGGGGGGGGGATGGGTGAGGGGGAGGTGGGGGGGGGGATTGGGGTGCAGGAGATGGGGGTTGGAATGGATTAGGATGGGGTGTGGTGTGTTGGGTTGAGGATGTGGATGGTGTGGGAAGGTTAGGTAGGTTAGGGAGGAGAGGTGGACGGGTTTTAGGGGGGGGGGGGGGGAGTGGATGATATGGGAAGGTTAGGTGGGTTGAGGAGGAGAGGTGGACGGGTTTCAGGTGAGGGATTTGACTGGGAGAGGGAGGGGCATGAGGAACAGGACCAGGTGTGTGTGTACTGTTTCTTTGAGGCAAGTGTTGTGCAGGTGAAGTGGGTCCAGTTCCTGCATGAATTGCAGAGAACTGAACCCTTAGTGTGGCGACTCGAAGTGATGGGTTTTGAGCAAGTTGGACATATGTATGTGTAGGTTGATCCTGGGTTCGTCTCAATGTCTCCGGCTAGAAGAAGTGTTCGAGAAATGACAGCCGGAGAGTCATTTCTCGGTGTAGGAAAAACTGTGTAATGTGTGTGTGGTGTGAGAGGTGTGGAAATTCCCGGCGCAACCAAAGCCGCTCCAAGGACCCATGCCCCGAGGGAGGGGGCAGGGGATGGTTGTGACGGTTTGGCTCCCGAAGACTGCTCCCCGTAAGTTGAAGTCTCCAGCCAGCCATATGTTCTTGGAGGGATGAATTTTTTATAAAGATTCATCAAGGGACTGCAGGTAATCTACGTTACTGTTAGTTGGCCAGTAAAATGATCCTATATAAAGTGTCCTGTAACCCTGTATCAATGTTTTAATCAATAACATTTCCACATCCACGCTAAGTTTGGTGGCAGGCGTTACTAGTCCCGGCTACATTGCTATCATGACTCCACCGTGGTCTCTCTTCTGTCTGTCTTTTCTATGTAAGGTTATGGTATATGAAATGTCTGTCAGGAAGACTTCACTGTCCGAAATGTCAGTCTTGAGCCAAGTCTCAGTCCCTATAACAATGTCAGGGTCGTAAGTATCAATAGTATGGTGAAAAGGGACTCTTTTTTGATGATGCTACAGAAGTTTATACTGGGGGTTCTGAGGGTGGAAGGCTCCCTGTTAAGCCGGTATCACATGAGATATTTTATAGTCAACATTCGATGATCAAAATTTTCTGGCAACATTTCTGGAGTACTTTGCACTGGCATCGGAAACTAAACTAATTATAGATGAATTTAGGTCACAGAAAACAACATTTAATGTTGACCTCATAAGCTGCCAGACCAGTGTTGAGGATAAATGTTGAATGAAAAAGTACTTGTGTGATACCGGCTTTAGGGGTGTGTTTGGAGGTGATTGTGGTAGAAGGAGGGCTAAGGGTAATAAAGGAGTTGGGTGGTGTTGTGGGCGTTATTGAAAATTGTGGCTTATAAGTAGGATGGTTTGGTGTGGAGTGGTTTGGTTGTTGATGCGTCGTGGTCGGGTCATGCAGTCTGTTGTGTGTAGGGGAGGAATAGTCAAGGTCGTCTTGCCTAAGTCTGGGGATGGTCGCAAAGGTTGAGATGGAATGGTATTGTAATGTTGGTGGTTGCGGAGGGGAAGCTGTAATTTGCGGGAAGCAAAATCTATTAGAAGTTGGTGTTGGATTAAAAGAAAGAGAGGAACTGTAATTTGGGGGTCCGCAATCCGAAGTTGGTATTGGATTAACAGAAAGGGAGGAACTGTAATTTGGGGCTCCACAATCCCAGGAGATCCACGACAGACTTTGACCAAGCAACTCGTCGAACACTGCCGTGAAGCCTCCGACACAGCTGATATGATACCAAACCTGGTGGACGGAAGCCTCACAACAGTGGTCACACTGGATGGCCCGTTGCCCCCACTTTACCGAACATCGACATATTTGGCATGGCAACTTGGGGGCACGCGGGCCGGGGTTGACCAAAGCCCCAGTGTGACCACACACAAGTAGTAGCTGCATCAGGCCTCGAAAGTTTGATTTATTATTAAATATAGTTCTGACTGGCCCTAGGCTACTCAACAAGTGTGTGTATGTGTTTCTGTACATGTAGGTGTCAGGCAATGGTGATTGTAAAATGTTTGTGTGTTCACTGCCATGGTATTTAGTGTTTTTTATGTTGTAGAGTAGGTAAATATGTATAAGGTTGTACCTAATAGTGTACATGTTATCTTGTAAGTGTGAGAGTACATTGTTTTTGACACAGACATAATAGGCATCATAAATATCCCTGTAATATTAAAACAAATCTAACTACTGGGTAAAGTTTAATAGTATATTGTATTCAGCAATAACTTATTCATTCTGGTTAACGGCTTCCTTTGTTTACAGTTATGAAAACAGAGCCAGACTGGTTGTGACATGCCTCCAAAGAGGACCTTCCGTGATGCCTGGAGCTCGGTGGAGGATTATTCTCCATGGTTGCAGCGAGTCGATGGCGACCCACAGCGAGCATTTTGCACTTTATGTAAGAAGGCCATTGGTGCTGAAATAACAACTGTGAAAAGACATAAATTATCAAATAAACATATGAAGTTGGTGAATCTCACTCAGGATCAAGAGGATGTCCAACATGCGGCCCATGTCAGTGACGCTGTGGTTGGTGACCCACATCGGAATGCTACCAAGGCAGAGATAATGTTTACGTCATTTGTTGCTGAACACAACCTCTCATTATCTCTTGCCGATAACATAATTGACTTGATCAAAGTTATGTTTTCAGACAGCCCAACAGCACAGAATATGAGGATGCACAGGACAAAGTGCACAAATGTAGTGAAACACATGGGTAATACTATTACTAGTGACTTGGCCAAAGACCTTCAGACAAAGAAGTACTCTATAATAATTGATGAAACTACAGATATAAGCTCAAAGAAATCATGCAGCATCATCGTCCGCTACCTCGATCGTAATGAAGTTGTGAGCAAGCTACTTAAACTCTGTGATGTTTATGAGTCTAGTGAGTCTAACCAAGGTTCCACAGGTCAACATCTTTATGACATTATCATCGGAACACTGCTGGAAAACAACATTCCTCTGGACAATCTCGTGGGATTTGCTGCAGATGGAGCAAGCAACATCATGGGAGACAAAAACTCTATCACTAGTAGACTAAAGGCATCTGCACCTGGCATAACAATTTTAAAATGTGTATGCCACTCTATGCATCTCTGCTGTTCTGAGGCTGCCAAAACCCTCCCTCGACACTGTGAAGATCTTGTGAGGAATATATATACATTCTTTGCACCCAGTGCAAAGCGGCAATTCGAATTCAAAGAGTTCCAACATTTCTGTGAGACAAAGCCACACAAATTGCTGCATCCCTCCCAAACTAGGTGGTTGTCCTTGCACCAAGCCGTCGAGAGGATCCTTGAACAATGGCGCCCGTTGAAATTGTATTTCAATGGAAAAGCTCAAGAAGAGAGGTTGGTGTCCGTTCAGCACATACGTGAACATCTCGAGGATCCCTCAGTTTTTCTATATTTGACCTTCCTCGACCACATCCTGCCAAAATTTACCACGATCAACTTGTTGTTTCAACGTTCCACTCCAACCATCCATGTGCTTTTTGACAAAATCCTGGATCTCTATCGGACTCTCCTGGGATGTTTTTGCAGCCCAAACATACTTCATGGCCGTAAAGACCTAGCGACACTTGACCCTGCAGATGACTCCAACTACGTTCCGCTCTCACAAATTTATCTAGGGGCTAAACTCCATGGTTTGATGCAAGAGGATCCCTACAAAAATGTAGACATGCAGAAGTATGTAAAAGAAAGATGTAGGATGTTTTTAATTACTGCATGTCAACAAGTTCAGAAAAGATTTGATATGGACAACAAGTTCCTAAAACTCTGCTCTTTCATCTCTCCTACTCGTGTGATGGATCCTCAGTCTAGGCTGGCCTTGCCTACCTTACACGACTTTGTCAACCTTGTACCACGGATTGGAGAATCCTTCAACATCCAAACCCTTGATGATGAGTGGAGAGCGATCGACTATGCTGAATTACCTGTAGATGTAAAGAACACTCAACATGTAATGGAATTCTTTGCTAAATTGTCAGACATAAAAGATAATGATGGAACAAAACGCTTCGCTACCCTGTCACAGTTTGCCAGCGAGTTATTGTGCCTTCCAACATCCAATGCTGATGCAGAAAGGATGTTCTCTAAGCTCTCGCTCATCAAGACAAAAACTAGAAACAGCCTTGGTAATGCAACAATAAATGCTCTGGTTGTCGTGTCGGAGGAGGTGAAGAGGAGGGGTGGGTGTCTCAATTATGTTCCAAAAGAATCCATGGTTAATGAGCTAATGGGGATAGGAGTATAGATGCAAAACACAATGACCTATTGTAAAATAGTAATATTTACTTTACTAGAGATATTGTTATATATGTATTAAACTTGTGCAAGATTACTAAGTGTACAATGCACTATATTTATAGTAAATATGAATACTTATAATTAATATTTATAAAGAAATATTATAAATATAAACTATTGTTTTGTTTGGGTATATAATATATTTTTGCTAGCATTACCTTGTATTAATTATTCCTAAATGGCATACCCTATATATGCGTAAATATTTAGACACACCAGTAGCCTTCATTTCAGCATTGGGATATTGATCATATTTATCAATAGAATTGTTTTTGGTTTTGGTTACTCACGTACAAAACGTAAAGCATATGTGTACTACAACTACAACTAGGCCTACTGCTACTACTAGTACTGCTATTAGTACCGGTAGGCTACTACTGGTAGTAGTATAATATTTGTACTACTAGAATTACTTAAGACAATTACATTATATATTATAATGCAAATAAATAATAACAATAATAATAACAATAATTTCATTGAGTTAAGAAGTAAAATTGGTTGGTGAAAAAATATTAAACAACAATAATAATAATACAAAAATAATAATAATAGGCCTACAATAACGTATTGCATAAAACTAATAAAATATTTGTTATAGTAGGTCGGTCGTTAGTTACTTCTCAGTACAAGCCCCAACACTTTGGGCAACGTTGTAGGTGTAGGCTATGCAACTTATTTAACAAATCACAGAACACAAAATGTCAATCAAATCTAATAACAAATATAAAGTAGCAACTTAATGTCATAATTCAATACAATACAAGTCATATAAACCGCTATATTAATGGAAACACATTCCGACGAGTATAACAGTATGATGAGACAACTGTAAAAATGTAGTAACATACGTGAACATAAACTAAATAATTATTAACAGGTGTAGTTTCGTATCCAGTGGTTGACTCATGTGATCAGTCAACCGATAAATTAACACACTCGCAATTCATTCTTCATATCTAAGTCCATGGCAAGAAACAAAGCTTATGTGGACAACTGTACATTTGCCCTACTAAGTTCACAAATTACCAACAAACTTGTTTAGGTTTATTACGTAAAAAGTTATGTATTATTTGGTAATATATAGAATAAACCGGATGAAGCAAGAAATCTATAACGATAGCCTACTGTTTCCTTCAGCAATTTGAAAAACAAATATAATTGCATAATTATAATTTATGAAACTGCGAACTTTCTAGGGCGACTGTACAAATGCATATACTGTATATATATTTAATGCATGCATTCCTAGATTCATATAGACCTGTATACTTACGTACGTACATACAGATAGACAAACCATTGCACTCCTAATTCTAAGTAAGTTACTCCCTCAATATATCCGTTTTCTTCAAAACATTATAACCTGCGGACCAACCATCTGCGGAAAAACGGCAGCACCGGGCGCCGCCCCGGCCCCGGAGTGACAGTGACCAGTATGCACGCAGACACAGGAGAGAAAGGTGTTTTTGTCGAGCGCTCCGAGTCAATGCCCCTGTTATTTCGTACTGTGCCTTATTTAGAGCTTCCACTCATCCTATGAATTTTTCAGATTGATAAAACGAACACGAATAGAGAGGAAATGGCCCGGATTCATGCCTGGGCAGTTGAAAAACTGCCCACATGTGAAACTATGTGTTGTACAAGGAGGTCTAAAGCTGCCATTTACAAACATTTGGTGTAAAAACATGTCCCAAGAATACTTCAAAAACCTGTCAAATTCCATGCTTGGTCGACTGCAGATGATCATTGATGCCAAGGGATTCATGACCAAATTTTAAAGTACGAAAAAATCACGAAAGTTTCATTTCTACCCATTTATTAATTAATATTCTGGTGCTGACAGCTGAAGGGTCTATATTGCTGCCGGCGTGGCGGGGTGGCTCTCTACATTCCGCGTACACTGTGTATGTATATATATATATATATATATATATATATATATATATATATATATATATTATTTTGTATACAGTATATAATTATATATATATAACATGTATATATATATATATATATATATATATATATATATATTATATATATATATATATATAAAGCATATAAATTATATTCATATCTCATAACGCTGTGGTGTAGTTGATTAAAAAATAGACACTCGTCCTTACTGTCGGTGGTTCGAGTCCGGTTGATGGCCACCATGTCCTACATCACCTAACAGTGTACACATCCCTTCCATCCCACATATATACATTACTCTCTTTGCATAATCTCCCTCACACTAACACCGCATCAACAAAGCTATTACCAATATTAAAGTAATAAATCCAGATTACCTTTGTGGTGGCTAGCCATCATGCATCGCGGGAAATCAACGATTATGTTTTATATTACTGCCAAAAGCGCCGCAGGTCTGTTTGTGCTGATGACCAACTGTGTAACCGACATAAACGCGGACAACATGGGAGAGAGAGAGAGAGACTACGGAATATGGCATAAAACGTTTTTGCTGTAGTGCTGACATTTTGTTGGTTTGAACTAATTGTATTCTAGTAGGATTATAGGTTTGAGTCCTGAAGGGAAGAATGTAAACTGAATATTTAGTAGTGGCCCCGGAATCATTGACGAATTGCCTTAACAAAGTTATGGCCTCTCTTTGATCATATTGCACGCCATTTCAAATGTCCCGCTTAGGAGCTCAAAAATATAGAATAAGATTAACCATATCAAAACACTCACGAACTCGTCCATGTATGATTGTGGATGCCACTACGGAAAAAAACGACAACAAATATGGTAAAAATAAAAGAATAAACTTGATCTATAAACACTGCGCTTTCCCGTCAGTTTGATGTCCTATAGCCGTGTCATCTAGCATCCAAAGTGGTGCATCTTTCTTCAACTGATATAATATCAAGCTACTTAATTATATCAGATGCATGGGAAGGGGATGGCTGGGAATGCCGGAATCGTCAGTGATATCGGGGCCACTACTAAATATTAGGTTTTCATTCTTCCCTTCGGGACTCAGACCTATAATTTATTAGTGGCCCCTCCATCATTGACGAACTGCCTGAATTCTCAAGTCTGGAGGGGGACGTTCATCAGGAAAATCAAACCAACAACTAACAAATTAATCAAGTTAGAGTGAGACAGGCTATACAGGTCAAAGTTTATTAAAAATGTATAGAGATGATAACAGATGGCGTATTTAAAGTTACACCCGTCAAAAAACACCATATCGAAACTTTGAGAGAAGTTGTGATCCGGCGTTTCAACATAAACTATACTTCTAGAATATGTATACAAATATTTGTATCTTTATATTACAAAATATAAAATACTTAATATTAATGTTTGTAGGCTACATTATATCAAAATAAATGTACTAAAATTAAATTGCATCCTTCTATAGATTTAATCTAATAGGAAAATTGGTATAAATGCTTATCACATCAAAAATGTCTTAACTTACTGTACACACACATGCAAGGGAGAGGTCTAAGCTGCTGACTCTTACCCCCCCCCCCCCCCTCCCCACTTTCCTTTCTCCCAGACATAAGCAAATATGCTAGACTAGACCTTCTGCCTTACTGCAATACATTGTAGTTGTGGTTTAGTTAAGTTCACCGACAGGTACTGCATTAGGAAATTATGATTTGAGGCCCCTAAATTGGTTCGCTGAATATCATCCAAGGAATAGTTTTTCATAAATCGTAGCGAAGCCGCCCACTTATGTAAATCATTCACCCGCCCAACGTCGCCAAGGTTACTTTCCCTGATGACCTCCACTAATAAAGCTGCTAACTGCCACTTCCTAAGGCGTGTACCTGTACGTGAAACCCAAAGCGCGCCGGCCTGTAGCGGCGGAACGACTAACATATATTGGAAAAGCGACTTTACTGGACATAATAAATGGTAAGTATCGCCGCGTTTGAGGGCCGGGACTTCGAACTCAGAGAAAACATGATCAGCATGTTTGTTCTTTGCAACAAAATTGGGTGTTAGGGCAATATGGACACTCATGTTGCACCTTGAGAACCTCAGACAAGACGGTTCCGAACTCATCGCTGCCAACTCAGAAACCCTGTTACCCGAGGCCAAGGCCATAAGGAACAAAGCCTTCTTTACTCGTAATTCAAAAGTCGGATTACTTATGCCCATGAAGTACAGAGAGAGCTAGATCTAGTGACCAGGTGGGCATGAGTTGATGTGGTGGTGAGCGGAACCGGAAGAATGCACGCATGAAATCCCTTTCCTTCACTTCCTGCACTGAGAGTCCTGTTAAATAAAAAAAGGAGCTTTCTAATCGCCGTAAGGTGGTTCTTTAATGTGACAACTGAGAGTGATAATAAAGATATTTAAAGATCAAGGACACCGAGGGCTCTTGTTGGTCAGTTCCTGTGATCAAAGTAGTAAAGGCCTACCAGCGTGATTGATATTGCCTTTTGGTAGAGGCGGTATATTGATTAATCAATTTCTGAGTCACGCTCTCTCCAAAGTGGGTTAGCCATTTTGCCCTCTGAATGGCCACAAGGCAAAAGTGAGCAAGGTCTTGAGGTTTCCAGTCATGTCTAAGTGGAAATACGAGATCGGGAGTGACACCTGGTTCTCGCACCACGTCTTTAATTGCGCGTACCAAACCTGGGCCGGCCACAGCGAAGCAATCATCGAGACTACGCCCCATTAACTGCATAGTTTGTGAACTACTTTGCACATTAAAGATGCGTCTGGTGGCGGAAACAGATAAATGAAGTTCCATTTGTTCCAGTCCACCTGAAATGCGTCTGTTCCTCCTGCCGGGGTTCGCACTCAGGGTGTGTGGAACTGAGGAAGTGTGTGGTTCTCCTCTGATGCGAACAAGTCCACTTGTGGAAAGTATGGCCTGGCAATCATCTGTTGAAAGATGGTTTGCTTTAGGGACCATTCTACTAGTGTGCTCTGTCTCTGAGACAGAGCGTCTGCCCAGATATTTGCAATCCCGGGCAGATAAGTGGCGTGGAGATTAATCTCTAGCTTTTTGGCAAAGAGAAATATCTCTTCCGACAACCTTTGTAACACTTGAAATCTCGCGGACCCCTGCTTCTGAATGCATATTACCGCATTCAGATTGCCCATTCTGAAGGCTAATGACTTTCCCACTAGAGTTGAGCTGTGCTCATGCAGAAAGAAAAGAGGGACTAAAAATTCCTTGGCATTTATGAGAAAGTCTTTGTACCTGGACCATAGACCCTGACCCTGACCCCAAGGTACCGGATGCATCCGTGTCGACCCAGATCGTCGGTGGAGGAGACGTCCATGCCATTATTGAGTGAAATATTTCCGGCTTCGCCCAGTACGCCAGTAGGTTGTGGATTAACTTCGGGATTGTCCATAGCTTTCCCTCCGGCAAAAGAGCGAAATCCTTGTTTTCCTCCAAAATTAACCTCTTGACCTTCAGCCGTACTAACAGGACCGTCAGTCTGATCTAGTTGAGTGAGCCCACGAGAGACTCCCACACCCTCCTTGTGGTTGTCAGTGAATGCAAAAATCGGAAGAGCTTTTTGCGAAACCTATGCCGGTTGTCTGCACTTCGACTCAGGGATAATTGTTCTGTGTCCCACAGCAAGCCCAACCACTGGATAGTTCTCGTGGGTACTAGGTTGGACTTTGCCAAGTTCACCTTGAAACCCAGAGTGCGAACAGGAGTAATTACTAGTTGTTCATGTAGGAGGCATAACATTTAGAAATTTGCTACCACGAACCAATCGTCAAGATACCACATGATGTTGATTCCCTGGTGTAACAGTGGTAGTAGAGGCTGTCGGACTAATTTTGTGAAAATACGAGGTGCCAGATTTAGGCCAACGTGCATCCTTTGGAAGACAACGTTTCATTCCCTTGGTGCAGCCAGGTACTTTTGAAACCGTTTGTTTATGGGGACGTGCCATTAGGCATCTCTCAGATGTAAGGAACACATCCAGCCTTGCGGCGGCAGTGTCAGCCTGATCTGATTCACCGTCAGCATCCTGAATGACTGATTGTGAATATAGCGGTTCAGGGAAGACAGGTCTATGACTGGCCTCTTCTGATCGCTGTCCCTCTTTGGCATCAAGAATAACGTTGATGTATAAACTGAGAGGACTGAGTTGACCTGAACAAATACGCGCTTGTCTACCATCTCTTAGATTAGTGTTCCCACCTCTAATAAAACAGGGTTGGACTCTAGTGGTTGATGTAAACGAGGGTGCCGGGTCCACCTCCATGAGAGGCTCTTGCGCACAACTGTTCTGGCCCATTTCCGGCGGGGCCATGCCCGATAACATTCCCGGAAGCTTCCAGTTACGAAACTGGACTTGTCCGGCAGAGCTACACTTGGATCCACCTCGCCTTTGGTAGGCCCTGGGAGTAAGAGAGCATCGTAGTCCTTCAGTTGTTTGACTGGGTAGGTGTTGACTCAGATGACTGGTTACTGGGAAGTGAGGCTCTACTATCACTGCTGGATTTACCCCTCAACTGACCTCTAACCCACCTCCCACGACCCCTAACCTGACAGCGGCCTGAGACTGTGCCACTGCTTCCAGGACCGGGTTGAGCCTTGCTAGACTGCGGTGACTGAAAGGACCCTCGTGAATGACTCATAACATGCGCAGGCTTATGTGTTGACGACTCACTCTTCGACTTGGAAGCAGTGGCGCAGCAAGAGTCTAACAAACAATTTAGTGCTCGACAGGCATCTGGGAAAACAAGGGTAGGGATTAGCACATCTGATAATATCAATCTTCTACCCATCTCCTCCAGCAGTTTCTTCGATAGATAAACTCTCAGGTTCTGTCGCACACGCACAGCCTCGAAAAGAGCCGTACAAATATCGCCAAGACTCTGAACAGAGTTCTGTAGTAAGAGACGCCATGTCAGAGGTAGCGCCTTATGTGTGTTACTCCCTGGTACCGCCTCAGATAGATGAGCTAGCAACTCAGCTAGCTGTCGACTGACTAGGAACTGTGAGAGCAACCTCCAGGCTTTTTGTCTCATCTTATAGTTTTTGTCGACTTGTATTGGGGTAGGTATACAAAACGGCTCCGCCAATTGACATAAAAACAGCTTAGGAGCACACAAGAAGTCTAATAATCACTGTGGGACTCCCTCTGCCTGAGCCACTGGCATGGAAAACCAATGGTGATCTTCCGGGGGGAGTTTGTGACTACTCTTGTTAGTGATAGAACTGGCAAAAAACCCGGGCCCCTTTCTCCCATCCATTCCACGGACCCGCGCCCACACCTTCAATATGGAGTACTCGAAGACCAGAATGATCCCGGTGGGGGTGAGGGTTTAATTCAGGGGTGATCCCCTACAACAATTTGATATCATTAAGTCCATCTGATTTCGACCAATCTGAATAAAGTTTAACTGATGATGCTGGAGGTAGGGCCGGGGAATGGGATATACCTAGTATTCAGGATTATAAATATTGGGAATAGCCTTAATTATAACATCAAGAATATTCCCTTCTTGGTTCTTGGCTCCAAGTTTCTTGGCCTCACTCATCTCTACGAACCAATGCTCTGGCACCGGGAGTTCTCCCGCGACCTCCGGACGAGTGGGCTTCACAAGCACCCATGACTTGTCTTCACCAAAAAGAAGTGGCATAGGGCCTTTTGTGAAAAGGGATGATATATCTAAAGGCGATGGAATTAAGTCTGTCAAAATATTTAATTTGGACGGCAACAATGCCGGAATGACAGAAGTGACGTTATTCGCTTCGAGAACAATAGGGGGACTAAGTGAGACATGCGGGAGGACTTGTGCCTGGCCCAGAGGTCGCTCCGCCGGAGCCGAGGGAATGGAAACCTTTGACTTCCACTCGTCGTTCACACCTTTTACAAAATCAATCCAACTTTGAAACTGTTCATGTGTCACTAAAATTCCACTTTGGTAGATCACTGATGAAGAACTAGAGGCGCCTGAGTCCTGGTGTTCTTCTTGTAGAGGGGAGTGCCGCTGGCCAGACAGTATTACCTCTTCCTCCGCAGTTTGCTCGAAATGCTGAGTGGCACCTGCCAACCAGGCTGAGGGGGCCGGTGCAAGGCCTCAAAACGGACCCCCTCAGACCAGGTGGCTATATCCCTAACTGCAAGATCTTGCTTTTCTGGCTCAGGCTCTTTAATCCGCACCAGATCAGGTATCAGTGAGTGTTCCATGGGGGATAAGCGACCCGGTTGCTCTATGTTGGAACTAGACTCTTGCTGCAAGTCATCAAGAGGAGTGAAATACCTACGATCCTCCCGTAACACCGGTTATTGAATGGGAGACTCCTGAGGCGCCGCCTGGCAGGGGATCGTGTAAGGTTTCTTCCGGATAGAAGGTGAGACATAAACTATCCGAGGTGAAACTGGTGGCCCGAAGACACTGTATTCTAATGCAGGAACAAAAGGAAGTCGGCAAGGGGGAGACAGTTGCTGGCAATCAGCTCTTGACAGTTGTATCCCAGACCCTCTGGGTGTCGGTACAATCTTTGTTGCCAGGGTTCGTTGCTTCGCCGGAAGCCCTTTGTCCTTGGATTCCTTCGGCCGGCTCTTCGGGCGTGAAGAAGAATCAGAATTCTGTATCTTGGCAGTTTGAGCTGTCCCAGGAGATGCAGGTTTATTATGAGGTGACTTCGAGCGAGGGCGTCGCTTCCGAGAGGCTGCCTGATCGGAGGTCATTGTCCTTTTGCACTGGCGGGGGAAGGGCGGTACAGAGTCTGAAGAATCATCCCCGGATACAAATTCTTTTGAAACCACTTTTTGCTTAGCCCGCGGTGGGGGAGCAGTAAACGAAGCCTGCGAAGATGCAGCACTTTGGGGTGTGCCAGGTGACGTACTGTCCAAACACCCTGATAGTAATTGATCGTCAAGTTGAAGAGCTTTATGAGCTACTTCCCGGCAATAGTTCTTAAAAGTGGATCTGATTGATAACAATACCCTCTTACATATTGAGTCAGAATGTGTCACAAGGCCGTTCAGAATTGGAAGCACTGAGTACATGATTTAGTAAGCCATCTACCCCTTGACCGGTCGAAACACTTTACGCAGCGCACACAGTGGATATGACCAAGTACAGGGAGGTTGGGGCAGTTTTGGCTAGCACAAAATGGTATCATCTCTATGATGAAAACCTCCCCCCGCCGGGGAATGCTTGTCCGCGTAGACGTCCCTTGGGTGAAACTTAGTTACCACATCTGAAAAGGAAAATTTCAAGAATCAATGCTCATAAGAACAAGTCTATGATATCGGAAACAACATTAATTATGACGTATGAGGTAATAGACTAAACAAACACTAGTTTATCTCGAATCCCCTTACGTTACTTTAACCATTCTCAATGGTCAGAGTAATGTGACTGCTTGTTTAGGGATATTTCTTCGAGAGGCCGGTCTATATGATCTGTGCCCTATGAATATTCTTTCCTCTCACTTAAACAGTAGGCTACCATAGTGCGGTTGGGAATATGAACATGATTAGATTAATATCCAGTATTCGAGAATGGATAATAAGTCGTAGGCGTGTGCATAAACCTTTAACCGTCCTGGTGGTGTAATGGTTAAGGTGGCAAAAATATGTGTGTGATAACCCGGGTTCGAATCCCGGTGGATCATATATACTTTAATTAATTTCATTGGGGGTGTGGTGGTGAGATTAATAAAAATAATACTAGTCGGGTCGATATACCACCTGACCCACAACAAATTGAAACAAAAGGTTTCTCAGTGGTTTTCATTCCTACTGGATATACTGATCAACAGAAAAAAAGTCTACCAAAATCTGACATCCGAAAATGGTTTAAAACCGAGTCATTTTCAAGATGGGCGCCACCGGGCTTTGGAAATAACTAAAACAGCTATAACTTCTTCAATAATTGTGATAGAAACATAATTGTTGGTTCTGGTACATGGTCTTAATGGATCAGCAATCCACTGGATTCAATAAAATTCAGATCTGATCAGTATTAAACCTGAAATCCAAGATGGCGGCAAAAAATGAAGGGCGTAAAATCAATAAATGTTCCATCTGAACCAAAATCACTGAACACCTGGTGCCACTGAAACAGTTATTTGTGAACATTACATAATTACAGTTTAGGTTACAATTTCAGTCCTCATCAATGTCCTCTAGTTCCTCAGAGGCTTGATATAGTGGATTGTCACAAAACGTCACTTGGCATGATCCACATGCAGACGTACACGGAAGCCCATTCTTTCTGCAGCTGCAACGGGGTATGTCACAAGCTGTGGTGCAGTTGCAGTGTTTCATCTTCAGAAGAGTGACATCTCTCATGAAAGTCTTGAAGAATCAGCTTCAATTGTAAAGATCACTGATAAACTTGAAAAAAAGAAATCTGAACTTGCTGCACAATCCAAAACGAGTAAGCTGTGGCTGGGTTATCAGAAGATGCTCCATACTGCTTGGGCAATGATCAAGGCAGATCGCACTGGGTCTTGGAAGGATCACTTGCAAGCTGTTGCTGATGCCTTGCCAATATTTGCAGCAGCTGGACACTACAACTACCTGAAGTCCGCTTATCAGCGTTGCCAGTCGTACGATAATTATCGTACAAATACAATATTTTGACCATTTGTACAATGTACAATACCAGGTGTACAATGATGCGATAATTCAGGAATTTGTACAATAATTCATTGCAGATACACAATAATTTGAAATTTGTTGAACAAATGATAAAACAAATATAGAAACATGGCATCTCTCTCCATTATCGGTACCTATTTATGTTGAAATCAACATAAACACCGATTTCCACAATAATTATATAACCAGTCATAACACCTGTACGCTATTCATACATGCAGTAGATTAAGGACACACCTACATACATACAAACTTGTATAAACTATCTCTACAATAAGTAAGCTACACTCTTACTGTATACAGTATATCTATGTATATGAGCAATTCATAAGAATTTCTCAGACTATCCCTCCAATATACCTTTATGGTACATTATGTTGGCTAATCCTAGAATTTACTCCCTCAGCATATTTGATTTTAATAAACTTGTACAGAAAATTTACTACTGCTATTAGTGCACAAATATTACTTTGGTCTATATAGGTGAAATCCATGATACTGTATGATGAAAACTTTGTACGATAATATTGATGAAAATACGATAATTTTGACATGTTTGGTACAATATTTTAGCCAAATCCACATGACAACGCTGCCGCTTATCTCTACGTACAAGAAATTAGTGAACTGGAGAGCAAACACCCAGATGTGTATGAGAAGTTTCAAAATGGCTTCCATGTGATCTGGCGAACAAACCAGTTTTGGCCAGGCCTCAGCTGTGTTCTAGTCATCGAACAAACACTGATGAGATCACTAAAAAGCACCGGTGGCTTGACTCATGGCAGTAAGATGACAGAGGAACACCTAGCATTGTGGACAATGTCAGCCCCCATAACATCTGACGTCAACATCGCCATGCAGGACTTCAATGATCTCACATACGCAACAAGTGAGCAGCATAAAGAAGCAACTGGTGCCAGAATTGAAAGAGATGCATCCGACCTCTTGAAGATAAGCACAAAGCTGAATTTCCAGCGGTGGTATCCCAGACAGGTAATTTGTCACTTGAGGACGTGATGAGTTTTGAGTTCAGTCCATACACACAATCCCTCTTTGAGGACAACAAGATCTTGAGGAAGGCCGACAAACCTCAACTCGCTCAAGCCGTCAATGACCACTGTACCAAGGCACTGGCATGTGAAGGAGCATCTGACACCACACCTTCAGCACACCTTAAGAATGAAAGTTATGTGCTTGATGGTGGATCCTTGCTGCACAAGCTCAAGTGGAAGAAGGGAGATACATATCGCAAAATAGCCAGAGCATATGCAGATTTCACAACAAAACACTATGGGACAGCAACTGTTGTCTTTGATGGCTATGGTGCAGGCCCTTCGATAAAGAATAACACTCAGCAGGGACGGGGACAAGCCAACAGCTATCCGACTGTGAACTTCACCAGAGAAACTGAATTTGACGGAAAGAGAGATGAATTCCTAACTGTCGGCAGTAACAAGCAACAGCTGATCACATTAATAGGTGATCAGATGAAGAAAGTGGGCTGCACAGTTATTCAGGCAGAAAGGGACGCTGATGAGGACATTGCCAAGACAGCCGTAAACACACCATTCTGCATTCCACCACACTAATCGGAGAGGACACAGATTTGTTGATGCTTTTGCTCCATTACTGTATACCAGATGGAAAACCACTATATTTCAGATCAGACAACCAATCAAGAAGCAATCTGAAAGTATATGACATCAATCAGATGAAGCATCTTCTTATCTTGGGAATAAGTTGTGCACTCAACTATTATTCCTGGACGCCTTCACAGGATGTGATTCAACATCTCGTGTGAATGGCATTGGGAAAAAATCAGTCTTTCAGAAACTCGTGGAAGATGATCAAGGCCTCCAGTTGTGTGCAGATACATTCACTTCGAGAGACGTGAGCCCCGTTGAAATAAAGAAACTTGGCAGCCAAGCGATGGCCGTTATATTTGGTGGGGAGAGCACAAGTTCTCTGGCAGCCATGCATTACAAGATATTCACAAAGAAGGTCGCTGCTGCTAAGTCTTTCGTTACATCTGAACGTCTTCCCCCAATGGAATCTGCCACCAAGTTTCATTGTCTCCGGGTGTACTACCAGGTCATGGTTTGGATGGGGATGGAGGGTGACCTCGATCCTCTGGACTGGGGCTGGGGACTTGAAGACAATCGATTTGTACCTATCATGACTGCCATGAATGCTGCACCAGACACTCTTCTGAAGATGATACACTGCAACTGCACCACAGCTTGTGACACACCCTGTTGCAGCTGTAGAAAGAATGGGCTTCCGTATACGTCTGCATGTGGATCATGCCAAGTGACGTTTTGTGACAATCCACTATATTAAGCCTCTGAGGAACTAGAGGACAGTGATGAGGACTGAAATTGTAACCTATACTGTAATTATGTAATGTTCACAAATAACTGTTTCAGTGGCACCAGGTGTTCAGTGATTTTGGTTCAGAATGAACATTTATTGATTTTACGCCCTTCATTTTTTGCCGCCATCTTGGATTTCAGGTTAAATACTGATCAGATCTGAATTTTATTGACTTCAGTGGATTGCTGATCCATTAAAAACATGGACCAGAACCAACAATTATGTTTTTATCACAATTATTGAGAAGGTTATAGCTGTTTTAGTTATTTCAAAGCCCGGTGGCGCCCATCTTGAAAATGACTCAGTTTTAAACCATTTCCGGATGTCAGATTTTGGTAGACTTTTTTTCTGTTGATAAGTGTATCCAGTAGGAATGAAAACCACTGAGAAATCTTTTGTTTCAATTTGTTGTGGGTTGGGTGGTTGTTTGTCATAAATTGACCTGACTATACCTAAGTGACCAACACTGACCTAAGACCCATCTTAAAAACTGAGAATCCAGTTCCACGGCGTCCGGTGACCAACTCCGGGCAACAAGTAATCATTTCCAAGCTAACTCCAGAGATAGGTTTAGGTAAGTCTTCTGTTACGCCAATTTTCCGGCGGAAGAAAACCTCCCTTCCTTCTGCTGGGATATCGTTCGGTTGTGCCAGACTATGAACGGGTTTATTGGATTGTTGACATCGCCGGGCTCGCCGGAATGTTGAATTAGTGTACTTTGTATTATTCGCCCAACGAATAATGCCTGTGCCCAGAGAAGTACAACTTTTCGACAACCTGTCCCAGACCTAATGAAAGCTGAATTCTACAAACTCTAGGTAGCCACACGAGCCCCAACATAGCAAAATGAACGGGGATCAGAGGCATGTCAAAAATAGCACCAAACTGATCACTTCTTGCCCGACAGTTGCCAAAACCCAGCCAACTTGGTTCAACATGCATAATTATGGTACAAGCATATTATTACATAATAATAATACATCCTAGCCATAAAATAACACCTACAAGGAGGCTTAGAAACTAACAGGGACAGTAGTCGACGTCAGGTGAATATGACCTGGTACACTTACCATCCTAGAAATGATAGGTAGTCCTTCCCCTCACACGAAGAACATGAACGCAGACGAAAAGCGTCATAACATGTAGCCAAACTTCTTACTAAGTAAGAGAATTTGAACCGCACAAGGTCCTCCACAAATAGATCATAACCGCTGAACCCACCTAATTGGAGTACAAAGGAGTACAAAGGAAATCCAGCAACAATCGGTCTAGTGACCCCTCTAGGCTGCTTGTCCTCCAAAACACTGAGGGTCAAGTGTCCAAACAGTGGTTTAGAGTGGGTAAGGGAAAATTGGAAAGGAAACTACTGCCCTGGAACTAATGTCCGTGGCAGGATTAGGAAGTTAGTAGGGGACAGATGGGTAGGTAACATAACACGGCTATAAGTGATCTTTCGTATATCTAGGAAAAAGAGAGGAACGTCTTAGTAATATACAGTATATACACAATAATCCTTGATGAATCTGAGGGAGGAATATAATAAAGTTATTCATTTTCAAACGCAGTCGCGGGTTTGATGCAAGATATTTGTCTAGGCGAAGTTTAAAAGAATCAACGGTGCTGCAGTCTATAACGTTTCAGGGAAGCCCATTCCAAAGTTGACAACTCGATTGAAGAAGAAATTCTAAGATTCGTGAGAGTTAAAAGATTTACCAATAATTTTGCAACCGTTTCCCCATTAGATTGGTCGATAGTGAAGTACTTACTAAAGTTCATATTGTCGATGCCTTTGATGATTTTGAACACTTGAATTAAGTCGCCTCTTAACTCCCTCTGACATATTATGTTCCAGTAAGTCCGAGGAGGCGGGAGACACGTATCATTGCCACTGTACCCCACAACTGTCAAAACCACACTGCGGACCGTTAGAATCGTCGGAGAGACTTGGGGTTGCCACCAACCGACAGATTTTCATCTAACTTACCGAACTTACTGAGCTCTATTTGACGCTAGAGCGTCATATAACTAATTAGAGAGCTATGAAGATATGTCCATATGACGCTCGAGCGTCATATGAGTTTTTTGGCATATGTTCCATATGACGCTCGAGCGTCATATGAGTCTGAAGGAGTTAATCAGCGCTGGGTTAAAGGAAATAGATTTAATTCTCTAAGACGCTCCTCATATGGTTTGTTTTTTAGGCTAGGTATCATTTTGGTAACTCTACATTGAACTCGTTCTAGCTTGTTCATATCTTTTTGTTAACACCTTAAGAGCGGCCTATGCGGTTTATTTATATGTACCGCCCAGCGGGGTGTTTTTAGCTAAAATAGGGCTGTTTACGTGATCATTTTCATGCCTAAATAAGACCCAGAACGTAAAACAAGTACCTATCCCTGAAAGGTCATAAACAGAGCTTTCGAATGACACCATAACGATCCTTTTATGATGGCTAGTTTTCTTGCAATAACCGTGCAACGCAAGTGCAAAAAGCATGTAATTCGGTACTTTCCCCATATAATTCAGTATGTAGCGAGTGAGAGAGGGAGGAGGGAGCTGAGATTCGTGTCAGTAGGTTCTCCGCGGTGGTCTGGAGCAGTCATACGCTCGCTAGTCTCCTGCCACCACTTGTCTCTCTCTCTCAGCAACATTACGTGCTGAAATTGCCACTCGACCTATGTCGAGCGCCGCCACATAGTCCAGCTTTATTAAATACGACTTATGTGGTGAGCCGCTTTTTAAGGGTTAATAAGGGCACCAGGATTGAACGCAGTATTCCAGAAGAGGGCGGACTAAGGAATTATAAAGAGTTAGGATAACTTCTTTGGATTTATGCTCAAATGACTTGCCTATATAGCCAATTATTTGTTTGTCTTCTTAACACTTCTGAACATTGTTGACTCGGTTTTTGGTTACTCGACATTGTTACTCCCAAATCAGTTTCTCTGTCTACACTCTTAAGCTGAGTGCCATTCATCGAATAGTTTGCTTTTTCATTTTGGTATCCGATATGAAGTACTTTACATATATCCGCATTGAAACTCATTTGCCAAAATTGGGCCCAACATGACAACTTATCTAGATTGTGGGGCATATCGTCAACTTGTTCTTTTGAGAGTACACTATTTGCAATTTTTGTATCGTCAGCAAACTTTGAGATTGTACAGGTGAGACCCTCATCTATGTCGTTGATGTAAATTAGAAAGATAATTGGTCCTAGTACCGATCCCTGGGGTACCCCGCTACTTACATTGGCCCATTTAGATGCCTTACTGTTTATGACTACTCTTTGCTTTCTGTCGCTGAGCCAATTTTCTATCCATTTCAACACACCGTCTTATATTCCATGCGCTTTTAGTTTTAGCAGTAAATGTTTGCGGGGAACTTTGTCAAAGACCTTTTGAAAATCAAGGTATATAATATCTACAGCTTTACTCTCATCATAGAGGTTGAGGATATCGTGAAAGAAGTCTAAGAGATCTGTTAAGCAACAGCGTTTGTTGGAAATCCGTGTTGAGTATCTTTAAGTATCCCATTTTCCTCTAAGTGATTGACGAGTCTGTCTCTTATGAGTGTTTCTAGCATTTTACATACAACTGAGGTTAAGCTAATTGGACGATAGTTACGGGGTAGGGATTTGCTGCCTTGTTTTAATATCGGTGTTACGTTGGCTAGCTTCCACTGATCAGGCATAGTTCCAGACTACAAGAATTTTTTGAATAGCAATGTCAGTGGTTTGGAGAGCTCATTCTTAGCTTCCTTTAGAACTCTAGGTGAAATTGTATCAGGTCCAGGCATTTTATTTACCTTGAGTTTATCTAAACAATTCAATACTTCTCTCTCTGTAGTGGTGATATTGCTTAGAACATCAGAATTATCAATTTGAATTGGCGATGCTGTAGGAATATCACTGAGGTCTTCTGTTGTAAAAACTGATGCAAAGAAGGTATTGAGGGCATTACTCATTTGTACATCATCTTTTGTGTATTCTCCATTTTCATCGACTAAAGGTCCAACAGTTGAAGTAACTACTTTTTTCTTTCTGATATAGCTATAAAATTCTTTCGGGTTTGTTTGACTTTAATTTGCAAAATGTAACTCCAGGGCCTTTTTACTTTGCTCAATTAACTTTTTGGCTTTGCGTCGTAGTTCTACAAATTTCACCCGTTCTTCGTCATTTTGTTAGGATTTTAATTTATCATTCGCAAACCTTTTAGCAAGCAGACAGTCTGAAATATCTGTATTCCACCATTTGGGCTTATCATTAAGGCC
The DNA here is from genome assembly GCA_032716605.1 of Paralithodes platypus. NCBI lineage: Eukaryota > Metazoa > Arthropoda > Malacostraca > Decapoda > Lithodidae > Paralithodes > Paralithodes platypus. The sequence goes on along the minus strand of CM064575.1, from coordinate 28,716,392 downwards.
TTTATGCAGTATTTTCGATGGTATGCAGTCTTTCACTGCTTTTAGGTAGGTGGTTGCAAATTATTCCCAAGATGTATTTATGTCGTTATTGTTAATTAGAAAGCTCCAGTCAGTTTCTTTAAACATAGCTCTAAGTTTACGAAAATTTGCTTTCTTGAAATTAGGGACTTTCTCGATGCTGCTATTTGGTTCGTTAATAGTAAACTTTAAACTGAAAGTTATTGTACGATGTTTGCTGTTACTGAATGCATCACCAATATTCAAATGCTCTATTAATACTTTTGTTGCAAGTACAAGGTCAAGAACATTATTACCATGGGTCGGCGATCGAACAAATTGATATATTGAACTCTCTTGCAAGTTCGCATATAAGTCATGTCCGGAGTGTGAAGTAAGAGTATCGCCCCACTTGGTCACAGGTAAATTAAAGTCGCCAAAAATTGCGGTATCTTGTGAGTTACTTACATCTGCAATTTGTTCTAAAATTTCTTGGTCAGTTTCCACTGATTGAGCTGGAGGTCTGCATATTAATGCAAGTATTATTTTTGTACCTTTATTATTTTTTATTAGCACAAAGGATGTGTCGACGTTCACAATTTGAGGTTTTGACAAGAGGGTCGGGCTAAGACTTTCTTTGATATAAAGTAAAACGCCACCTCCATTTCTATTAATTCGTCTTTTCTCAAACAATACATAACAGGGAAGTGAATACTGTGCTAAAAAGTATCTGTCTTCTGTATTGAGCCAAGATTCTGTTATGCCAATCACGTCATAATTTTCTGTAAACACTAGTTCCTCTAAATCTGAAAATGTATTGCGTATGCTACGAGCGTTTGCATAGATTTTTTTTTTTTTTTTTAAGAGACAATGAACGGAGGAAGGAAAAACACAGATAAAACAAAAAGGTCCATGTGCCTAAAGGCATCCTCCATTCATAAAATGTTTGTAACAACTGGATTTAAACTTTTGTAGATTGTAAGTTTGTGGAAAGCAACTCGAGGGAAGTGAATTCCAAAGAGTAGTAGTTCTAGGGATAAATTAATTTTGATAAGCAGAAGTTCTGCATTGTGGAGGAGAAAGTGTAAATTCATGGGCGCTCTCAGCTGCCCTAGTTCTACGGGGAAAGATGTGGAGAGGCGGCACAATTGAAGCAAGTTCCTCGGAACAATTACTGTGAAAATATCTGTATAATAATGCAAGGGATGCAATGTTTCTTTGTATGGATAATGTAGGAAGGTCCTGTGGGATTGCAGGGTTATTGATTAATCTAATAGCTTTATTTTGAATTTTGTCCAACTGCCTCAATGCAACCACTCCACTTCCACTCCACAGAGGTGAACAGTAATCCATCTGAGAACGCACAAAACTTTTATATATTACGGCCAACTGCTCGTCAGTGAAGAATTCTCGAACTCTGTACAGGAGTCCCAGTTTTCTAGAGGCATTCTTAGCAATGCTTCTAACATAATGTGAACAGCTCAAGTTGTTACGCTGACCAGCTTGCCAGAATGTGCTCGTACTCGCTAGCGCTCGCCAGGGCAGTGGAATGGGCTATAATAATCGTAGAACGATGTTGTTTCTTTCCTAGTATTCATGTAGTCACAGCCAGATCAGTGGTGGTCTTTGTTCTTGTCGGTGACACATGGAAGTATTTTATATCAGTGATAGAGTATAAGATTATGCAGTGTGAAGTTAAGGAGAAAGAGCGAGGTAGACAGCGAGGTTGTATTATGTGCGTGTGTATATACGTGTACCTCCCTCGCTCGCGCGGGCTTTCCCACGCTCTTGATTGGCTGGCGGGCCTGGGGCATCTTAGGACGCTTGCTTTTCATGACGTAGTGGTCTGTGATTGGGTGCCGCTGCCCTAGTGTTGGTGCTTGGGGGGTCCCCACCATGTATCTCCTGCAGAGCTTGGCATAGTGTGCTCTGTCCCCCAATCTAACCCCCTGTACTACTGTTTCTCTCTCTGAACTTTTTCTTTTCCATTACTTCTCATCTTTATTCAATTACTTATCCCTTCTCGGTCTGCATACGACTTCCATAGTCGGCCAGTCGTATTACCAGCACCAGTTCTCACATATATGTTTTGCACTAGCTTTAGGGATTATTAGTCATAGTCACATGAGTCATATTATCATTGGGTGCTTCTAATTATTCAGTTGTTCTTTGTTACTATTTAATGCTAGACAGTGGAGGGTATCTTTAGTCGTTGTCTGAGTTATGTACATGGCAAGTCAGAGCCTGTACGACTTCGACGGACCTAGATGCCTGTAACCCTTGTGCATATTTTTCCTTTGCGAGTGTAGCAGTATACAAGCGGTGGACTTTTGCCTACACTTTCTTGTATGCTCGCTACCTCATTGTGTTAACCTTTGTGGAGCGCCAGGGTAAGACCAGATACTTGAGATCTGGACTTACCAAGAGAGCCTCCTAGTCACTTAACGTAACATAAGGGAAATCGGTTCAAGGGGAGACAGTAGGCTACGAGCATGCTTGCGCTCTGCTTAGCCTCCTGGTACCTTTTATGCCGCTGCTAGACTTTATTAGTAATAAAGACAGCATTGCGTTTATTAACTTTAACTGTGTATGCTTTAGGAATTCACATATTATTTTAGCCTAGGTTGATGCTTGGTGCACAACCCAGTATGGCTGTTACTTTGGCTAAGGAAGTACTGTTTTTGAGTGGCTATTATTAGTGCTGTCACAGAGTTGTTGCACTCCCTTGTTATATATATATGTATCCTACTTATTGGTGTATTTAAAATACACGCTTTGGTGTCCTGCCCCTGCATTATTTCTGTTCTATATTAACGAGCATCTTAGAGCATCAGACGTTTTCAGAAGATTCCATATCTGTTTGCTGTAGGACTAGACTTTCAGTGTTTTCATAGAGCATTGAAGAGTTTAGTGTTGAGTACAGACTCACACTAAAGTTAACGTAAGCATATATTTCTTTATTAAATCTTGTTATAGTTTATTCAAGCATTGTTATTATTTAAGACCATTTTATTAACGTAAAGTACTCCTTTTGTGAGTAGGCTTTGCCGTCACCGGAAAGCCTTTGTAGAAGTGCAATAAAACCCAGTTAATTGATACCCCGTTATCCAGTAGATTAACTCTGGAGGGTTTAAGTGTTTTGTTCACCGGCGTAATAGTTCGAGGGTTTGGAATTAGCGTACCGTTGTTGCAGATATAGCCTATCATCTAGTCCATTATTAAGTGCCCTTGTTTATTTCGTAGTGCCGGTCGTAACAAATGGTGACCTTAGACCAGTATATAGTGAACTGAATATTGCAGTTTTGTTTTTGGAGAAATCTTATTGCCATTTGGGGTTGAATTTATTTCTCGCATTGTTGGCAGTGGACATTGTTTTGAGGATATATAGAACTTGTTGGAGTTTATTGGTGACCTAGTATTGCACTCAAGAACATCTTCGAATATTTTTTGTGAATAAAGCTACGTGAGAGTTTGGCTACTTTTGTCTTGACTTGAGAATTTTTTTGTTGACTCCATCATGTCACGGGACGGGTCTGAGCATAGTGAGGGCACAGTGCGAGAGACAGGCGAGGAGGTGGAGAAGGTGGAGTTGTCTAACGGCGTTCGGGTGGTGAACAATGAGGAGGATGCTCAGATTTTTTTGGAGGAGCCTGTGTCGGCGGATCGGGTGTCGGGGCTGGACCGGTACGGACTGCAGTGTGTAGCCATGGTCTTAGGGTTGTCCGGTACTAGCGGTTTGTCGAGAGGTGAGCTGGTTACCTGGGTGCTCGGTGGGGTGCATGGGGCTTCGGGTGGAGCGGGAGCTGGGGCACCTTCGGCCCAGCCCCCATTCCACTCGACTCCTATCACGGCGCCCCCTCGGGCTCCGGAGCCGGGTACGTTCCCGCAGGCCGATGCCCGTTGGCGGTTGGGTATGCCTCTAGGTGGCTCATGGGGTGGGTCCCCGATAGTAGCACCCCCTCCTCAAGGTTTGTCTGCCGAGATGATGTTTCAGCTCGAGCTCACCAAACTTAAGCAGCAAGAGCGACAGGCTGAGCTCGAGCTCGAGCAGCGAAAGCATGAGGCTGAGCTTAAGTTTGAGTCTGAAAGGTATTGTGCCGATGTTGATCTAGAGAAAACTTGTGTAGAGGTGACAAGGAACCGTGTCGGCCAGGGGGGTCGAGCCCATGACCAGTCCCTGTCGCATCTACTAAAGTTGGTCCCAGTGTTTGATGAGTTAGGAGTTACCAAATTTGTTCTCCGGTTCGAGAAAAAGTGCCAGGAGCACCAATGGCCCGAGGAGAAGTGGGCAGTCATTGTTTCATCACGTTTGACGGGGAAAGCACTCAAGGCGTATGATGCTTTGCCCCTAGATTCCTGTGTGAATTATGAGGCGTTGAAAGAGGCTGTCCTGAGGGCGTATGAGTTGCAGCCAGAGACCTATAGGCTGAAATTTAGGGCTGTTCCCAAGAGAAAGGAGGATACTTTCCAGGAACACGCTAGTGAGCTGGCAGATGCATTTGAGAATTGGTTATGATTGGAGAAGGCAGCTACTTTTGAGGCAGTGAAGCAATTAGTGTTGTTAGAGTAATTTTTTAAATGTACTGGCAGTGACTTGACTCTTAACCTGAAAGAAAAGCAACCTAAAACTCTGCAGGAGGCGGCTAAGATGGCTGACCTCAGGTTGTCATTGACTCGTGGGTGCGTGTCTGCACAGAGAGCTGAGGCAGGTAACAAGGGGCGTACCACTCCACCCCCCCCGTATTAATGACACAACTAATTATCCATTTATGAGTACTGTTGCCAATTATGATCCCAAGTCGAAACCCTTCCCGTTAAAGAAAGGCCAGGGCCCTTCCTCACCTCAGAGGAAGTCTAAAAGCGAAGTGGAGTGTTTCAAGTGTCATGAGAAGGGGCATATTGCGCGCTCATGTCCGAGCACACCGCCTACAGCAGTCGTGTCACTAGTGAGCAACATTGGCGTGTCTTTGAGGTCTTCCGCGTTTGCCCGGGGTAAACAGTCGGTTGCGAAGTCACCTGCTGCAGAAGCAGCAGGAGGGCTCGTCACCCGTCCGAGATGTTTTTTGTGGTCATAGGGGGCACGGCACTGTGAGGTGGGCTGGTGTGGAGCATAGGCTTGAGTTGTTGCGTGATACGGGCGCTTCCCAGACACTTGTTAAGAATTTCACTGGTAAGCCTATTAACGCGGCTCGGGTTGTGGTGGTTCAAGGCATCAATGCTACGCGGTCTTATCCGCTGGTCAGAGTAGAGCTTGAGGTGGACGGTGTGACACGAGAGTTGGATGTGGGGGTTGTGGAGAAGTTGCAAGTTGAGGGGGTCGACCTCCTTCTCGGTAACGACTTTGCGGTGCTCACTTCCGAGGCTCCACCCTTAGTCGTTGCCGAGAGGGCGGCCGACACGAGTAGGGAGGGGCTCGAGAGATCTCAGTCTGCTCAGGTGTCACAGCCTAGTAACCAAGTTTTAGACCAGCGGAGGAAGGGTCGGAAGGAGAAAGTCGAGGCTGGTCGGGTTGAGAGTTTGGATCCAGCGACACTCCTTGGTGACTCGGTACTTGACCCAAAGGTGAGCTCCGGAGAGGCCCCAGATCCTGTCCCCCCTAGTGACATGGTAGGGCGTGATGGCACTCCGCGACAGAGTAGTTCCCAGGTGCAACGAGAAGATCCTAGTCTTGAGAGTTGTGGGAACGGGGCTATTGAACTCGACGAGGACGGGGAAGCATGTCATGTGAACCTGTTAAAGGAGTTTGTGAGGCACCCACCTGAGCAGCCTACTGTCCCTGTGTTGGTCTGCAGCGGCCAAGGTGGAGAAGGAGAGGGGGGAAGTGGGGCACAGCTGGAGGAAAGTTGGGATTTGTCATGTCTCGGCGGAGCAGTGGGCAGGGGACACGAGTCGGGTGGCTGTGGAAGCGCTTGAGCACCTGCCTGAGCAGCAGTGTGCAGCGCTCCAGCACCCGCTCGGTTCATACCCCACTGTTTGTGCCGAGCACCCAGGCCTCACAACTCATGTGGTGCACGATGTTCCGCTGGCAGGTCACTTGAGTGTGAGTAAACCGTTGGCCTCGTTGTTTCAGTGGTTCAAGGTGGGCGACGAGGCTTTGGCATGGTTGTCAGGTCAGGGTCGACCCATGGCTGCTAAGGGTGGTGGTCAGAATCAGGACATTGAGCAGATTGGTGAGGTTGGCTGTGGAGTGGATGCGCCCGGTCGTCGCATAGCCTCCCAATGCTGCTCTAGTAGAATGCAACAGCCCTACCATAGACCGACTGTATCTGGCCGTGTCGCTGAAGGTGCTGATGCTGCGCAGGCAGATGTAGTCGCAGGGAATGCGGGGGTGAGCATGTACGGTATCGGCGGGGAAACCTTAGCAATTATGTACTATGGGAGTGACTGCACAGGTGGTACAGATGGTCCCTCTCATGACCTGGCTGTTCTAGGGACAAAGGTGGAGAAGGAGGGAGACTATAGTGTAGAAACTGCAGTCTCGGCTGGGTTGTGGGAGGGCAATGAGCATGTTGTTCTACGAGATAAGTTGCAACCTCTTGTTCCTAAGCGTCAAGAGAAGTTGTTAATAGGCTGTGGCAGTACGTCCGCATGGTTGTTGATTCTCCAGGCCTGATGTACGGGGTAGAATCCGACATGGAGGCTGGAGACAGTGCAAGGCTCAAATAGGCTCCCTACCGTTTAAATCCTGCTCGACAGCCTGTTGTGAAAGCAGAGCTGGACTACATGTTGGAAAAGGGTCAGAGGGATAAAGGATATCGTGAGTGGTCGTTGCCAGTAACTTTGCAACCTGAGTTAAGTGGCAAGATCCGTATGTATGTTGCCTGCAAGAGTGTTGGTGCATCATCCCTGACAGACGCCTATACCTTATCCAGAGTTGACGACCCCATAGACCGCATCGGGGCTGCCTCATTTATCACGAAGGTAGAACTAGTGAAAGGTTATTGGCAGGTCCCGTTGCCGGAGAGAGCGAAGAAAAGTGCCAGTCTTGTGATGAACTGGGTAGTTTATCAGTGTCAGGTGTTGTTTTGCTGCCGGAACACAAGCTGGATGTGTGGCATGTTAAGGGCACTGATAATGTTTTGGCTGATTGTTTGTCATGGGAGGGTATGGTCTTAAGGAGCACCCTCGCCGTTCAGTCAGTGTGTGTTTGAGAGTAGAGAAAAATTAGGCTTGCCCTGTAGTGCAAAGCCGCCAAAAACACTATTAAAACTAATACAAAAACCTCACATAAAACTCTTTCTTTTGATAGTATATAAGTGCAGTATGTTACAGCAAGAATCTAAGACATTCTGAGTTTTTGTCTTAGTAGGCTAGGCTGTTGAAGCTTGCTCGTTGAGCGTAATATGTTAAGTGATACTATTATTTTGGGGAAGTGTTGTGTAGATTTTGTTTATATAATGAAGTGTTTTATGTTGTGTTTGTGCCTTGTTTTCACAACTTGGGGGAGTAGCTAAGTGAGGCGGGGTTTATGAGCATTCTGTCTGGTCAGATGTGGCGTTTACCTGAGGTTAAAACGTCCCACATCTTGGGCGGGGTGTTACGCTGGCCAGCTTGCCAGAATGTGCTCGTACTCGCTAGTGCTCGCCAGGGCAGTGGAATGGGCTATAATAATCGTAGAACGATGTTCTTTCTTTCCTAGTATTCATGTAGTCACAGCCAGATCAGTGGTGGTCTTTGTTCTTGTCTGTGACACATGGAAGTATTTTATATCAGTGATAGAGTATAAGATATGCAGTGTGAAGTTAAGGAGAAAGAGCGAGGTAGGCAGCGAGGTTGTATTATGTGCGTGTGTATGTACGTGTGCCTCCCTCGCTCGCGCAGACTTTCCCATGCTCTTGATTGGCTGGCAGGCCTGGCACGTCCTAGGACGCTTGCTTTTCATGACGTAGTGGTCTGTGATTGGGTGCCGCTGTCCTAGTGTTGGTGTTGGGGGGGTCCCGCCGCGTATCTCCTGCAGAGCTTGGCATAGTGTGCTTGGTCCTAGACGTCCCTTGCAATCTGTCCCCCAATCTAACCCCCTGTACTACTGTTTCTCTCTCTGAACTTCTTCTTTTCCATTACTTCTCATCTTTATTCAATTACTTATCCCTTCTGGTTCTGCATACGACTTCCATAGTCGGCCAGTCGTACTACCAGCACCAGTTCTCACATATATGTTTTGCACTAGCTTTAGGGATTATTAGTCTTAGTCACATGAGTCATATTATCATTGGGTGCTTCTAATTATTGAGTTGTTCTTTGTTATTATTTAATGCTAGACAGTGGAGGGTATCTTTAGTCATTGTCTGAGTTATGTATATGGCAAGTCAGAGCTTGTACGACTTCGACGGAGCTAGGTGCCTGTAACCCTTGTGCATATTTCTCCTTTGCGAGTGTAGCAGTATACAAGCGAAGGGCTTTTGCCTACACTTTCGTGTATGCTCGCTACCTCATTGTGTTGACCTTTGTGGAACGCCAGGGTAAGACCAGATACTTGAGATCTGGACTTACCAAGAGAGCCTCCTAGTCACTTAACGTAACATAAGGGAAATCGGTTCAAAGGGAGACAGTAGGCTACGAGCATGCTTGCGCTCTGCTTAGCCTCCTGGTACCTTTTATGCCGCTGCTAGACTTTATTAGTAATAAAGACAGAATTGTGTTTATTAACTTTAACTGTGTATGCTTTAGGAATTCACGTATTATTTTAGCCTAGGTTGATGCTTGGTGCACAACCCAGTATGGCTGTTACTTTGGCTAAGATAGTACTGTTTTGAGTGGCTATTATTAGTGCTGTCACAGAGTTGTTGCACTCCCTTGTTATATATATGTATCCTACTTATTGGTGTATTTAAGATACACGCTTTGGTGTCCTGCCCCTGCATTATTTCTGTTCTATATTAACGAGCATCTTAGAGCATCAGACGTTTTCAGAAGATTCCATATCTGTTTGCTGTAGGACTAGACTTTCAGTGTTTTCATAGAGCATTGAAGAGTTTAGTGTTGAGTACAGACTCACACTAAAGTTAACGTAAGCATATATTTCTTTATTAAATCTTGTTATAGTTTATTCAAGCATTGTTATTACTTAAGAGCATTTTATTAACGTAAAGTACTCCTTTTGTGAGTAGGCTTTGCCGTCACCGGAAATCCTTTGTAGAAGTGCACTAAAACCCAGTTAATTGATACCCCGTTATCCAGTAGATTAACTCTGGAGGGTTTAAGTGTTTTGTTCACCGGCGTATTAGTTCGAGGGTTTGGAATTAGCGTACCGTTGTTGCAGATATAGCCTATCATCTAGTCCATTATTAATTAAGTGCCCTTGTTTATTTCGTAGTGCCGGTCGTAACAAAGTTAGTAGTTAATGTTACACCGAGAATGTCAATACTAAGGGAAGGGGGAATATTTACATCATTAAAAAATATATGGGAGTCAGTGAGATTCTGTCGGTTAGAAAATTTAATGTACTTGGTTTTCTGTGCATTAAAGGAAACTAGATTCTTTTGTCCCCATTCATTAATTCTAGAAAGGTCCTGGTTCAGAGAAATTGCAGTGTTTATTTTTGAATTTATAAGATCGGGTTGGGTGAAAGAATTGGTAAATGTGAAGGAACTGGAGTGTTGAGTCATCTGCGTAGGAATGTATTGGATGAGTGGTAGATATGAGATCATTGATATGAATGAGGAACAGAGTTGGGGCCAAAACTGATCCCTGGGGAACACCAGCATTTATTGAGTGAAATTGAGAATAAAGGCCATCTACCATTACACATATTGTTCTGTTATGAAGATAAGAAGAAATTAGTGGAACTAATGATGCAAGGCCGTAGTGTGACATCTTCGACAATAAGGATTGATGCCAGACTATATCAAATGCCTTTGATATATCCAGTGCTATTGTATGAGTTTCACCATGTTGGTCTGTAGCTTGGTTGATTTGATGCGTAACAAGGCAAAGAATGTCTGCAGTTGATCGACATCGTCATCACTGATTAATTTATTATTCTCAAGATGATTAATTATGTGATTATTTAATGTAATTTCAAAGACTTTACCAAGTGTGGAAGTTAAAGCTATTGGTCCGTAGTTTGATGGATCTGAAGAGGCACCTTTTTTAGGAACTGGATGGATGTTTGCTTCTTTCCAGGGTACTGGGAAGCATGAGGTATGAGTACACAGACGAAACAAATTTGCCAATACAGGAGCGAGCACCAAGGAGCAATTCTTAAGTACTATTGGAGGAATTTCATCTGGACCAGGAGCCTTATCTACTGAGAGATTCTACAAAATAGTTTTGACATGTCTGGTGTGGATCTCAAGTGAGGGAATTTCAGGCGAATTAAAATTAAGTACAGGGACATCTTGATTTATTTCATCTAATGTTGAGTTGGTGGAGAAAATATCCGCAAGAAGGTTAGCTTTACCTCGTGGGTCACTTACAAGATTGCCAGTCAGAGATTTTAATGGTGGAATGGATGAAGCAGTAGTGAAGTTGGATTTGAATGAGTTAAGAGTAGACCAAAATATTTTGTTATCATTTGGAATATTTAGAAGTTTATTTGCCTGCTTGTGGAGAAAGTTTGATTTAGTTAGGTTTAATACAGTGTTGACATGATTTCTGATGTTTCTAAAGTAATTAAAGGCTTCATGTGTTTTTGATCTTGTGTATGCATTGTAGGCTATTGCTTTTTGTTCAGTTACTCTAGCACAATTATGGTCAAACCATTTAGGTGAATTAGATCTTTTACTGTACTATTGATGAGGAATAAAAGTTTTCATTCCAATTTTTACAAAATCTTGTATGTGGCTCAAGGTGGTGTGTGCATCATTAGAAAAGAAAGAGGTCCAGGGAATATCAATAAAGAAACCTTGAAGACCCTCCCAGTCTGCCCTATCGTAATGCCATTTAGTCACCAAAACAGGTTCAGAGTGGGAAGGTGTGGTAGGTAATAGACAGGTGGCCTGTATCAGACAGTGATCAGAAGATCCAAGCGGGGACCTCACTGTAACATCATAATTTTCTGAATTGGTTGTTAAAAATAAGTCCAGTAGGTGGGAATTATGATTAGGATTATCTGGTACACGGGTGGGTTGGTTGACTAGTTGAGTGATATTAAATGAGTCTGCAAATAGCTCACATTCAAGACCAGCATCATCAGTCCTGGCTGAATGAGTGAGCCATTCAACATTATGGACATTAAAATCACCCAACACAGTGATTTCAAAAGAAGTATTTAAGTTGAGGACACTGAGTTGTGAGGACAGAGAATCAAAAAGACTTTGCTCTGGAGGAGTATTTGGGGAACGGTAGATGCAACATATGTATTTAAATTTACCAGCAGAAATGAATTTGTATATAGAATAATCAAAATAGGGACAATTGAAACTAGTAACCTCCTCCAGGGCAATTTCAGATTTTGCAAAGCAACATACACCTCCTTTAGGTCTGAAATTTTGGAGCAGTTGATAACCTGGAAAATTAAATCTAGACGTGTCAGATGTGGATGTTACTTGAGTCTCTGTCAAAAAAAGGAGAGTAGGGAATTCTGCTTGAAGAAATTGATGTACAGAATTGATGTTAGAGTGAAGTCCCTTATTTTGCTAAAGAAAAAGCTGCACCGACGATCAGCTTTGGGACGTTGCAATGCTCTTGACACAGTCGCATGATGACGACCGGGAGGGCCCTGTGTCAATAACCCAACCCTGCCGGGGGTGGATATCCGAGGGACCACCAGGTTTGCTCTTAACAATTGTACTGCCATATTTATTTGGTAAAGGTGTATGGTGTTACATGTATGAATTATGTAGTGTGAAGAGTAGTGTTTTATGGATAGAGGATAGCGATGTAGGGCAATGTCGTGAAGTTGGATGTGTATGTTATATAAAGAGGGTTTTCCTGATACCCCTGATGTGTGAGGCAGAAAGATATATATCCAGCTACCAAGGCCTGGGAGAGAAAATGGAATTCAGGCTATTCCCTGAGTCTCCCGAAACCTTGGTGGTAGTACTTCCCTGGGCGGGGCTGGCTACCCCTACTACCTAGAACTCACAGAACACTCTTTAATCAAATGTTTGGTTCTGGTCGGATCTACATTTACATTCATGGCTGTCCTCGATCCTCGTTCGTTATCCCTGGCGGTTTTGAATTTGGGTCTTGTTGATGGAGCATTATCCAAAATTGTGGTTCTTGACGGATTAGCATTAATATCTTCGCAGGTCGCCGTCCTCGCTGTCTTAGGTCCTCCTTTCTGGTTGTCCTGTGCTGAGTCGATTTCTTCTCCGAAAATCCTTCACTGCATCGTTGAGAAGACCCCTAAAACGTGCTGCTTCCACCTGGTTCAGATAAACTCAATCGTCCGAAAACATATAGTCGTCGTAGTAGAAATTGTCCCAGGTGTGTACGAATCCCACGTTCTCCTTCTTGCAGAGGTTTGCTGGACAACGATTTGTGCTGGTGGCTGTGTTGTAAAATCGGCTCTCTACACCGAGCCAGGGGACAATTCCTGAGACGATGATCCTTGATAAATTCTCTTTAAACGACTTGATCAGCTGCTAGTACTTTAAAAGCAAATCTTCCGACCGGGTTCGCTGTACATCGTTGGATCCAACGTGGGTAACGTACATTGTATTAGCAGGGGCCAGCTTCGATACTTTGTCAACTGCAGCAACTACGTCATCCACACCACCACCAGGGATACAAAAACGCTTCCTGGTTTTAGGTGCCCTGGCGCAAAACTCTGCAAGCTGACCACATATCATCGAGTCTTCCACGAGCCAAACTTCTTCTGTTTCCTCTTCGTCATTTGAGTCTGTGAATTTTGTGACGTCTACCAGTGTTGGCAGAATCGCTTCTCGGTAGCCACTAGCGCTCGCCAGGGACATTGAAGTGGGCTACAGTTATCAGAGAATGTTGTTCTTTCTTTCCTAGCAATCATATTGTCACAGACAGTCCAGTGTGGTCTTTGTTTTCGTCTGTGACATTGGGAATTGTTTTATATAATTAATAGAATATAACATGCATTGTATATTGTTAAGGAGAGAGAGCGGTGTTGGCAGTGTGGTGGTAATGTGTGCGTGCGTATGCATGTGTTGTCTTCCCTCGCTCGGAGGCTCGCGCGCGGGCTTTCCCACGCCCCTTGATTGGCTGGCGTGTCTGGCTGTGTCACGTGACACCTGCTGCCTTGTGACTTCTCGGCTTGTGATTGGCCGACCATCGCGTCTTTGTGGGCTCCTGTGTTCGTGGGGGTCCCCAGGAGCTGCCTTCCTCAGGACAGGCTAGGCGTGCATGCATCTAACATCCCTTACTTACTCTCTCCCCCGATCACCACCTTTAGAACTGTTTCTCTCTCTGAACTTCTTCTTTTCCATTACTTCTCATCTTTATTCAATTACTTGTCCCCTTGGGTTCTGCATACGGTTTCCCTAGCCGGCCCTTTGTATTGCATGCGTCGTCCTCTGAGATATTTACATGTACTTAGAATAGGTTTTTGAGGGTTCTTAGTTAGTATAAGTTATGAACTCTGTGTGTCTCCATTATTGATTTAGTGTTTCTGCTCTTTTATTTAATGCTAGACTGGGATAGGGTAACTGTAGTCGTTGTCATCGATGTGTATGGTTCGCTTATACCTACACGACTTCGGCTGGTCCTGTGGTAGCCTGTGCTGTCTTTTCGGTTGTGTCCTTTGCGAGTGCAGCCTTGTGTTGACTGAGGGCTTTGGCCTGTGCCAGTTCCACACTTTGCTGCCTCTTTGCTTGGCTTTAGAGAGTCACCAGGATAGAAGCAGATACTTGTGATGTGGATCTATCAAGAGAGCACCCTAGTCAATTAACGTAACTTAAAGGATACAGTCTTAAGGACATCGCTAGGCTACGAGCCAGTCTTGCTCACCCAAGTTCCTTACCTTGAATATCACAGCTAGACATTATTAATTGAGTAGACACTTATTAGTATTTAATATAAGCTCTTTGATATGTATGCACTATTATTCACAGCATTTATTAGTCTAGGTTGTTGCTGAGCCGCACAACCATAGTAGGCTGTTTCGTTAATGAGGAAGTACTTCTTTTAGTGTCGAGCATTACTACCGTTGCGCATTTATAGTATTCTCGTGTCAGTTAACATTATATGTCCTATCTTTTTGTGTATTCCATTTACACGTGTGGTGTCTTGCCTCCTGCCTTTATATAGTTTAAGATACGAGCATCTTATGAGCATCAGACTTTCTTCAAAAGTTTCCAGGTCTATGCTGTAGAACTATACTTCACTTTCTTTCAGATAGGAGTGAAGAGTTTATTGTTGATTAGAGTAACTGTATTGAAGCATCTTTTTATTGTATTATATCTGGCAGTGATTTAATTGATCTTCCCATAGATTCTTGTTTATGCATTTTAACGTAACTTGCATCCTGTGTGTTATCAGGCTATACCAGTGTGGGTTAGCCTGAAGTAGAGTACATTTATGCCCAGTTAAGGATACCCCGTTATCACAGATTAACTCTGGAGGGTATAGGTGTTTTGTTCGCCGGCATATAAGTTCGAGGGTTTGGATCTAGCGTACCGTTGTTGCATAGTGCCCTATTACTAGTCCAAGCATTAAGTGCCCTTGTTTTATTCGTAGCTCCGGTCGTAACAATATCTGGAAACGGTTGTGACACTTGGTAACCGTTATGAATTTCCTGGTCTTGGGGCAAACGTTGTTCCTCACGACACTAAAGTTGTCTTATATATCGGAATCATCTGCTGAAGTGGCTACTGCGGGCGTTGGATTGATGGCAGTTGATGTTGGGGCGTTGGTGGCTGCTGGAGTGGAAGCAGTGACAATTGAAGTTTGTGGTACTCCAACATTGAGTGTTACAAACTGTTGGAGTGATTCCAGCTTCATGATGAGGGCGTTGATCTTGTGGGCTTCATCTAATTTCGCTGTCAAATTCTCTCGTTGTTGGCAGAATCGGCAGACTCGAAGATCGACAGTAGCAAACATGGGAAAACCAAATCTACCGGCGCAGTTCGTACAAATGCAAGTCATGGTGGCAGTCACTTTCTTCAGATCACTTCACTCACTTAAAAACACTTCACTCACTTTAAAACACTTCACTCACTTTAAAAACACTTCACTCACTTTAAAAAAAAACTTCACTCACTTCAAGTTGGGGTGATAGCCTAACCAAAAACATATATGTTGAAATACGCAGAAATAGGTTATCAGGGGTGATAGCCTAACTGAAAACAAAACATTTGAGATACTCAGAAGTAGGCCTCCAGGGGCAATAGCCTAACTGACTTTTTTTTAAATATTGAAATACGCAGCAGTAGGCTACCAGTGGAGATAGCCTAACCGAAAACAAATTATTATATATTTTTTTCTTAACTCCTTGCGACATATATGACGCGATCACGTCATATGGAACTTATGACCAAAAACTCATATGACGCGATCGTATCATATGGACTTATCTACATGCCTCTCCAATAAGTCCATATGACGCACTAGCGTCATATGGAGCTCAGTAAGTCCGGTAAGTTAGATGAAGATCTGTCGGTTGGTGGCAACCCCAGTTTCCTCCGACAATTCTAACGGCCAGCAGTGTGGTTTTGACAGTTGTGTGGTGCAGTGCCAATGATACTGGGCGCCCGCCTCCGTGGACTTACTGGAACATAATATGTCTGAAGGAGTTAAATACGCAGTGATAGCCTAACTGAAAAATAAATAAATTGAAATACGCAGAAATAGGCCACCAACGTTGATAGCCAAACCGTAAATAATAAAATTAAAATACGCAGAAATAGGCTACCAGGTGTGAAAACCTAACCTAAAACAAATATATATATACTGTACATAAAAGAATATGTAACTAACTATACAATTCACCAAATAGAGATTATATAAAAAAAAAAGTATAACCACGCACAAGGGGTTAATATACTGCATGTATCAACAGATGGTGCTGGTGTCATTGTAGGCTAGCCAAGGAGGACACTTTTTAGATAAACAATGTGTATCAGTCAAAGGTTACTACAGTACAAGATCATGCAAGAAACAACTAAAATTACAGATATATATAGCTAGAGTAGGATACTGGATACAATAACTATTGGAGTTAAAATATATTATACAAAAAAAGGTATGTTTACAAGTGTTGTTGTCGTCTGCTACCTCACAAACTATAGGAGTTGTTTAGAAATAAACAACAGTTTATTAGTAAAAAATACTACACTACCACACTACCATAAAAGCAAATACAACTACTGAAGCGTATACAACTTTAATTACAATTAAGGCTGATATATAATATGAAGAAAACAAAACGCAAACAAGTTTGTTTATAAGCCGGTGGGTGAGTCGTCGGCGTCGTTAGAGGCAAATCAGGGATCTGTGTAGACGAACAGCGGTCCCCACAATAGCTAACAAGAAGCCTCATCCCCAACCTAGCTATTAGACATAACACAGGTTACAAAAAAGTCATACAAAGCAGCAAAAGGGATCCTTGCTTTATCACAGCGAAGATCTTCCGAGCACAAGTTAATAACAATATACCCACGAAAAAACTTCGAAGGCGAATGAATGTGCACAGGACGGTGCACATATCTTATCTAATCTGAAAACTACCCTAGCTCATTACAGAACAAGCACAAATGAGCGAAATGACTCACAAGTCCAGAGGTAGGGTGAAGAATGAAGAGAGGAAGAGGCACACCTCCATACCAAGAGAAGCCTAGGAGCGAGAAGAAAGATGCGCCGCTTTGGACGCTAGATGACGCGGCTATAGGACATTAGACTGACGGAAAGCGCAGTGTCGATAGATCAAGTTATTCTTGTAGTTTTTTATTATTACCATATTTGTTATCGTTTTTTTCAGTAGTGGTATCCTCAATCATACATGGACGAGTCCGTGAGTGTTTTGAGCGTTCACTCACGATGATATGGTTAATCTCTATTTTTGAGTTCCTAGGTGGGACATTTGAAATGGCGTGCCATAGGTTCAAAGAGAGGCCATAACATTGTTAAGGCAGTTCGTCAATGATGGAGGGGCTACTAATAAATAGATTATTTGCAGACCTTACTATAGTCGGTTTATTTCCAGCTGATGGTAAGTTGTCATGTCCTCATCTTGATTACTAAGTTTGCTCACATTCAACCTGTCCCAAAGAAGGGTGACCGCTCTCAACCCTCCAACTATCGTCCAATTGCTCTCATCTCTTGTCTTTCTAAAGTTTTTGAAACTATTCTTGCTTCACAATTTCTTAAGCATTTCTCTTGTCATAATCTGCTCTCAGATCGCCAGTATGGCTTCCTTAAGGGTCGCTCTACTGGTGATCTTCTTTGGTCATCCTCCTTTCGGGACTTCGGTGAGACTTTTTCTATTGCACTAGACATATCGAAAGCCTTCGATAGTCTGGCACAAATCTTTAATTTCTAAACTACCCTCCTTCGGTTTCTATCCCTCCATCTGTGCCTTTGTCTCTAATTACCTTTCCGGCCGTTCCATAGCCACGGTTGTGGACGGTCATCGTTCACTTCCTCACCCTATAAACTCTGGTGTTCCTCAGGGCTCTGTCCTATCTCCTATTCTCTTTCTAATTTTTATAAATGATCTCCTGAACTGTACCTCAATTCCCATCCATTCATACGCAGACAACTCAACCTTACACTACTCCATTAGTTTTTCAGAACGCCCCAGCCAGCAATCCCTCAACGACAAACGTAATGAAGCCATAGAACTCTTAAATTCTGATCTAAATACTATCTCCAATTGGGTCAGAGAAAACCTTGTTAATAATAATAATAATAATAAAAATAATAATATTTATTCAGTTAGCAATTTACAGAGTTGGTACCACATAGTATGTTTCAAATATGACATGTAGTCCATGAGCCAAGACCCGAATTTTGGGATATCGGTACCACCCGGGGTGACTAATTCTCTTAGGTGTTTTTAGCTTGCTACATGTCTCTAGTTTATGTTTTGATATGATAGCCCTTGCACATTGGTAGCTTAATGGTCGTTATCACTTCTTGAATAGACATACCCTACCGAAAATTCCGAAATTTTTTAAAATGTCAAATTTGGGGACAGGAATGCCTAAATGTCAACAAAATGCATATAGTAATTGTCACATTTAATACAAGTCCTGTAAATACACACTAAGCATGCCATGGGCTTGTACATACTATTATGGCAAATTACTACTCCTAAATATCATCTACGTCAGACTCTGAATCTGACTGTTGTGCCACCGGCTCTTCTTCAATAGCCTTGTTCTGACATGTCTGTAACCTGCACATGTCCGTGCATTTAGACCATTGCTGAGGCAAGTACACTTAGGGAGTTCGCATGACCGCACACACTTGCAAGACAGTAGCTGCATAACAGCATCTGGTGCTGGTGAGCCTCGCATCCAGTTGACGGCAAGCTTACCGTCCTCATCTGTCATCCAACCGCAGTCTGTTGGGTTCGCAACAAATGGCTGGCTCTGAAGACTTCTCCTCCAGATCGCAGCCTGGTAGTTTGCACGCAGTGCATGCATGAAGAGGCAGTCCTCACAAGGAGGGAGTTGACTTGACTCTACCTCTCCACGTCTTGCACAGAACAGCTCATACCGAAGCTTGTTTACCTTAGTTGTGTGGGTAGATGGTAGGTACATGTGGCAGGTGATTTCCTGTAGCTTCTCAAAGAGTTCAGGAGACACTTCCCATGAGCGTCCAAGTTCGTGAAAAGCATGCTGGTATGTCTTGTCCATCTTCACCTGCTTGAGTGTCGTCATCTTCCCTCGGCCAGCGAATGCACTGACGGTATCACAGCCTGTAAAGGCATGCATACCAATCAATGAATCACACACGCTGCCTCCCAGTGTGCGGCTCAGTGTGGTGATATCCAGGAATCTTGTCCGGTTCTTCGTCCCGCACTTCTGGAACAGATGGGATGGGATCTTGTGGCACATGCCAAGACACAACACCATGACGTCTGTATCTTCTGCAGTGATGATGACAGACTTGTTCCCAGATTCTGCTGCATGAAGTGCATGGAGAAGAAGGCGTGTGTCTGCTTCTTCTTGAGTTGACTTAAGCTCAGGAGCCTCTTCCCACTGCTCTTTGGTGATCTTGAAGCAGCGCTGCTCACATGTGACATACAGCTCCTTGTCCTTGAGCTTCTCCCTGTGCTGTGGTGCCTTCCATTCTTCTACCAAGAACTTGATAAGACTTGCCTTGTTGGAGGAACTACCGAGTAACTTTCTCCACTGCTGGATGTTGTGCCCAGGTTGAATGTTCTTGAAATGAATTCCTGTGCCTGCACTTCTTTTGGCTCGTTCTGCATCCTTGATGGATGTCTCCTTGTAGATATCAAACACAACATCAATGCGCCTGCTCTTAGCACCTTCATGAACAGCGTGACTCAGTGCTGTACCTGCAAGCTGTGAAAAAGTTTTGTCGTTTCCCTTCAGTTTGTGGACCAGGCTCATCCCATCAATTATGGTAGCAGAGGGCTCGGGTATCACTTCTGCAGGAGAAACATTCCTCTCTAACTCCTTTGCGAGGGCAGCCTTGTTGGTCTTGCGGAGAGACCCATCACCGCTGGCAAGTGCCCAAGGCAAAGGCCCCAGGGGATGAGCCAAGACATCACTCATTTTGAGCTTTCTGTTCTCGGCAACAAGGATCATCTGGCCAAATAGGTTCCTGTCAGCCTTTAAGATAACCTCCTTGGCATGGTCTTGTGAGCGTGGCTTCATTCTGATGTTAGTGAACGTTCTCAGTTTCGTCTTCGTCATCGTGTCATGAAACTGTATAGTTGGCGTATCGATCTCCAGGCGCTCTTCCTTGAAGGCTTGATATGCATCCTCTCCTATTCTGTAGGCCCCTAGAAGGTCTTTGACAACTTCTGGTGGTGCCATAGTCGCAGTTGACAAACTGACAAGATCTTCTTGCTCTGCGTTGAAGGGGTTCAACCAGCTGGTCTCCATCAGTTGAACTAAAGATTGGACATCGGCCTCATCTCTTCTAATCCTGGGCATCTGTAGGTCTGGGTGGCTGAAGTCAGTATACTTTTGGCCTACTACCATAGTCCTGAGCTGCCTTAAGTACCTGCTGCGATACTCCGATGTCAGGTAGTACCTGGCGACAGCTCCGCCTTTCAGGCTGAAGCCTTTTGTGCCCCCTGGTGTCTGGGTGTCTTTGTTGATCGTCTCTTCGATTGTCTGGTCCACAGGGATCCGTCCAAAGGGATTCTTGCTACCGATCTGGACCGAAAAGCCACCTTGCATGAAGTGTTCATGGACCTCTGGGTGTTCAATGGGCAGTCGAGACATCAAGGCATAGTAGTAGGTTAGGAACCGGGCATAGTTCACTTTGTCATAGGCAAAACACCACGGTATCATCTGTCGGATTGCTCCTAGGTGGAGCATCCAGTTGCCTTCTCTGGAGGCTCGAATTAAGTCCAGCATGATCTCAACCATGTCCAGGTATGACATCCAGAATGCTGAGAGGTTGTGTTCATCTCTGAGGGTCTCAAGATAAACTTGGAAAAGCTTCATGATATGTGTGCATGATTCACTCTCCATCAGCTCTTGAAAGAGTCCCTGAGACACATTGCTGTGAAAGCTGTTGATGTCCTTCAGTGTTTCATCTAGATGGTGTATGTCCCTTGAATGGTTTTCTTCTAGCCATGAAAGGAAGCCTTTCCATGCAAGCCTCATCAGTGCTTCATACACGAGCTTGTGTAGTCTCACTGCTCTGTTGTACCTCTTGCCGTTCATCACTCCTGACACTGATCCTTCTGCGATGATACCTGATTCCACACACAGATCTCTAAGACCTGCATCTTGAAACCTCTTTCCTATGGTGGAGATGAGATTACAGATTGTGTGGAAGACGCCCATCCTGATGATAATGTTCTTGAACTTCTCTTGTTTCCAGATAACTTCGGCAGCTTTGGCATAGAGTGCTTGATCAAACACGCACACAATCTTGTTAAGCTGTAAGGACTGCATGATAGCATGCGTTTGTTCCAAGATTTCATTAACGGTGGACATTTCTGTTGCGGGAGCATTGATAGTGGGCAGGTAGCTTACAGTGTCCTGAACCACTGCAATGTCTCTGCGCATTTTGATGTTGAACCCAGTCCAACTGCTGATGGACTGGTCCTCATGGTCTGACATTCGAGTAAGAAGCCAGATATGGTTCTTTGTCTTTGAATCCTGGACTTCCTTGGTAGTGTCGACATACGCAGTCTCAATCCTAGGTGGCCCTGCCCGCCGCCCAACATTGTATATTGGCAGCATTGATGATGTCTGAGTGATGCTTCTTATCTTGGACTTGGTAATCTCTGGCAGGACTTTCTCTGGCACAGAGCCTGCAACCTTGGACTGGACAGCAATGCCATTGACTCTATGAGAAGTACCTGCTCCACTTAGGGTCTCTTCAAGTCGGTCAATGTTATCCCAGGCCAGGGTTGTGAACACACCAGGGTAGATGTTTGCTGGCAGTGGAATGTCATCCTTTGAGCATTCCAGCTTCTGGATACAAAGGGCTGTATCGATCTCCTCAAACATTGCGTAAGACACACAGTGACCAAGACGATTCAGAGTTCGGATCAGTTCTGTGTTTCCTGTCAAAGACTTTACAGCATTGGTCAGCAGTACGTGCTTGGGTGGTTTTGTCTTGCCACTGGTAACAGCAAAGACCAAGTCACTGCCAAAGGAAGTGGCAAGACGTTGAGCTCTTTCAGAGGGAGTTTCACACTCACACTCTCCTGTCAGCAGGGTGTGCAGGAATTGAGTGACTGCTGCAGGAATGACATTCTGATCTGTATCGGGAGGCCATGGCTGACTCACATCTTGTTTATTGATCTCATTCCTCAGCTGCATTCCTGCTTTGGTTAAGACATCTTCAGAGTTAGCTGCTCTTGCTTCTTGCAGGTCTTTTGCCATTTTGTGTGCTTGCCGGGCAAGGTCGTCCATTGAGAGGCTGCGTGGATAGATTAGAAGCTTTCTTTTCTCATCTGGGACAAAGCGTAGTGATTCTCCAAACTCGGTTTCAATCTTTCGGCGAACATGTTTCTTTGTCGCTGGTTTCAGTTGGATAATACCACGGGACATCATGGATCTCTCAAGCCTAGATGTGAGGTTTGTCATAGGCAGTACCTCTGGGTTGGGGAATAATTTGGTCCTTATATACAAGCAGAGTTCCTTGAGGGCTTCTGTCTCAACCTCTTCGTAGCGTGCTTCCTCGCTTTCTTCCTGATTTTCACCTGCTCCCGACCTGGCGGCCGCTGGGAAATCATCTTTTGTGAAGAGTTTGTAGCACGACTTGTGGTAGTGACCCTCTGCAGCAACAAGGTCTCTGCTAACTAAACCAAGGATTCTCTGGTTGAGTTTCCTTATTGCTGCTCTGCGAATCTTCTCATCTGCTTGTAGCTCAACACACTGTATGAGTGGCTCCCTTGTCTTTGTTGTTTTTATGTACTTGCTTGACTTCTCGCAGAAGATACATACTTTGGCATACACCCTGCTAGTACTAGGGGCATCCCTTGATGCCCTCCTCCTGGGGTCGACGCTTGCTGATTCTATCTTGACACCCTTGGCAAGGATAGAATCCAGTGACTTCTTCATTGTAAAGAGACTACGACATCTACGGTGATAATGCATGTGTGGTATTCCTCCTTCTTCAAGGCCCTTGGCTGCTTCCAGGACTGGATCATGCTGCCTGATTTCTGCAGCCCTGAGCAATGTGTTCCAGGAGTCCAAATCCTGTGGTGACACCAGAGCATCGCTGTCATCATCAGAGCAGTGGATGATACAGTCGATCCGTGCTCTCTTCCTCGCAGATGGTTCCATCCTGCCGTCAAACAGTCGACACACACCTGCAAAAAATATCACCATTAAACCATGAACAAACAAACACATTACATGGAAACCACTCTACATATGTTTGCTCCTTCCAATAATAAATTATCCCCAAAATATAACAAAAAATCCCCAAATATGAAATAAACCCCTAAATATGGAGAAACTTGAAATACACATCGGAATAATTCTTGTAGAGAATCAAATAAGCTACAAGAGCTGTTAGAATATATTTTTCAATGTTCCCCATATTTAAGGATTTATTCTAGATTTAGAGGAAAATACCCAAAATATAGAGTATATTCCGAAATATGAGGAAATTTGAAAAATACCTAGGAACAACTCTGGTAGAGAATATAATTCTACATAGGTGTTCAAAGTTTCGCGATGATTGTGTGATGGATTTTAAAGAAAATGAGGAAAACGCCGAGCGTCACGCTAAAAATCTTTATTTTTGGGTAGCGCCCCTATTGCATCAAAAAAATTAGACTAAGCTACCAGTGCGAGAAGGCTATCATATCTTAATGTACTTACAGTCACTCTATAAACATTTTAGTACCATTCGTGTTTAGTCACCCCAGGTGGTACCGATATCTGGCCTGGCTCATGGACTAATGTACCAGCTTTGCATAATTTCAACTAAGGATAGCCCAATAAGGCCGTTAGGCGTATTTCCATTGGGGTCCTTGTGGGATTAGGTTAACTGGGGAAATGGGGAGGATAAAGAAATAGATACTTTAGAGAAAGTGTTTCTAGGGGGTTATTTTAAGATACCTTACATCCTTTAGTAAATATCAGTAATCCGTAATCAGTAATAATTTCAGTTTGGTTTGTCTATCTCTTAAGTCGTATTTAGTAGTAGACATAAGATTGGTGCTCCATTCTCGCAGCTGTCCGGTTCAGGTGTTCCTTCAGGCTACGTCTGAAGGAATACAGTGTTCTCTTTTCACGGACTGACTGGGGTAGGTCGTTCCAGTCTTTGATGGCAGTGAAGAAGAATGTTTGCTTACCCTGTCCTGTTACCTTTAATGCTTCCAAAACCCAATTTCTCCATCTATCTACCCGTAAGGAACTTCCAGCGGACTATCCCTTATTCTTCAACAATACAAAAATCAATCCTTCATCTTCTCTCAATATTCTTGGTGTCTCTTTTTCTTCTGTTCTCAGTTGGAAGGACCATATTACCAGTCTTGCTAAGGCAGCCTCCCAGAAGCTGGGTGTGCTCAACCGCCTTAGGGGGTTCTTTTCCCCTGCTCAGCTTCTTGCTCTGCACAGGGGCATAATGCGCCCTTGTATTGAGTATTGGTCACATGTGTGGGGAGGTTCCTCTCACACCAATCTCCTAGACAAAGTTGAAAGGAAGGCCTTTCGTATCATTAACTCCCGTCCACTCACCAACTCTCTGCAATCTCTCTCTCCGCCGCAATGTTGCATTTCTCACGCTATTCTATCGCTACTATAATAATCAGTGTTCCTCAGAGCTATCCCAGTGCATATCACCTCCTTTACGTAGGGCACGTGGTACCCGTCTTGCAACTCAATCCCACCCCTACTCTGTGCAACTCTCCAACCCAAGAGTGAAACGTTACTCTCAAACTTTCTTCTACTCAACAGCTGAGCTCTGGAACTCTCTCCCAGAATCAGTCTTTCCCTCTTCCTATGACTTAAATTGCTTCAAACTCCGTGTGTCCAGGCATTTTGGCTCGAACGTCCCTTGATTTTGGCCCTGTCACTCTTTCAACTATGGGGGAGGCACTCGCTATAGGCAGTTATGCCTTTTGCCTCCCTCAATCACATAGAAAAAAAAAACACAATATACAGTACGATTATTTGGAAAACTTTGATATTCCATTACATTTGTGTTGTAGAAGCATTGACAAGCTATTCATAATAATTATAATATTACATAAAGCGATTTATACACCCAGTGTGCATGTGCCAATTATGTTACGGTTTGTAGGGTCTCCATTGAAAACACAATAGTCACATATAATGTTTACACGAGTTTTAACTTCACCGTTACTGAAGTGGGTAGGGTTAATTTATTAGTATATTTACGTTGGACGTTGGTTGACGCTGGTTGAGAGACTCAGACCAACAGTGAGAGCAGTGGAAATGAATTACTTAAGGAGTGCGTGCGGAGTTACATGGAGGGATAGACAGGCTAATGAGGAAGTAAGAAGGAGGTGTGGTGTGGAGGTAGATGTGCTGGAAAGTGTGAAAAGGAACAACTTGAGATGGTTCGGCCATATGGAACGTATGGAAAGCGAGAGAATGACTAAGAGGGTGTACACGAGCGAGGTGGAGGGACAGAGAGGGAGAGGTAGACCGAATGAGAGGTGGAAGGATGGAGTGAGGAAGTACATGAACGAAGGCGGTGCTGGTTGGGGGGAGGGGCGTCGACTGACTGGGGGCGGTTCGTTCGTGGCCACCCCTTCGGGGATCACGGCGTCAGGCAATAGATAGATAGATAGACGTATATATTATTATGTTAGTTTCATCCCTAGATCTTCATCAAGCTTAATCAATTATCCTCAAGATCTCCCTTCGAGATAAATGTCTACATTTTTCAGTAGCAAAATGTCAAGGCCAAAGGCCGGTTTATTCAAATTTACAGGCTCGCTATCGCTCGCCAGGAAAAAATAGACATAAATGGCACGAAAGGTGTTGATAATGATAAAGAAATGGGACGAAAGGTTTTAAAATGCACAAACTAATGGGACGAAAGCCTTAAAATATAAAAACTAATGGGGCTAAACATGAGGGAGAAAGGAATCTAGAAAAAACAGCTACCTCCCCATTAACTTGGCCGTTACTTAATGAGTCAGGCAGACGGTGAGGTGACGGTTACAGTGCCCTTGGTCACAGTTATATTGATACAGTTTGTTTAAGGGGGTAAAACTCGCTTTTTCTGGACTCCCTTCTCCCTCATGTTTAGGATATTATGTTTGAGGTTTTAAGACGTTCGTTCCGTTAGTTTGGCGATTTTGAGACCTTTGCCCTAATTTGTTATCATTATTTAGACCTGGTACCCTTTAGGTTTCGATTTTTTCCTGGCGAGCGATAGCGAGCCTCTAATTTTAGAAAGAACCGACCTTAGGCTGGGACATTTTTCTACCGAAAGATGAGCAAATTGATCTCGAAGGGGGATCTTGAGGATAATATATAGACCAGAAACCAAGCATAGTTTGTTCCCTAGACCTCCATCAAGCTTAAAACTACACCACCTGGACCCCATTTCAAGATGAGTTTGTACGTTTTTTGGTAGAAAGATGGCCCGGGCGAAAGCCGCTTTCTCTTAAATTAAAGTCTCGCTATCGCTCGCCAGGAAAATGTCGACATCTAAATGGCACAAAAGATCTTAACATTGACAGAAATGGGGCAAAAATTCTTGAAATTGGCATACTAATTGGGCAAACGTCTTAAAATCTAAAAAGCAATTGGGGGGAATCTGTAGGCGTCTCGGTACAAGGCTTTTCGTGTTCGGGGTTCAGGGTCATGTAGAGGCAGACCAAAACAAAAGTGCATCCCCGAGTATGTGTGTGTGTGTGTGTGAGTGAATTTGTCAAGTCACTGGTGTGTTGGTAGTGTATGAGAAGAACACCACTGATTCTCTACAGTGTGTGTTTATGTGTGTGTGTGTGTATGTGTGTGTGCGACATTGAGTGGTCATTGGAGCAGTGGGTTGGTAGTGTTTGAACTTTTAGGATCCTTTGTAAATGTGTGTGGTGGGTTGTATAGGTGGGTGATGTTTAATGAATGTGTGCAGTAATTCGTAGGTATAGGGGAAGATGTAGGATGGAATTATACTGTAAAATGGTCACTGGTTGAAATGGTCACTGGTTGAAGTGGCCACTGGTTGAGTTAGCACTGGTTGAAGTGGCCCTGGTTCAACTGACCTGTCACCATATTATTCTGCTCTAGCATATGATAACACAGCATCACACGCGCTGATGAAGTAATTTTATATATATTCAAATACTATATTTATCACTATACAAGGAACTGGAATTCTCGAAAAGGGGTTGCAGTCCTGACAATTTTCCTGACTTAAAGTTAGTATGCTGGCTAAATAATCCAATATGATTGATAGCCTCTGAAGTCCTATATTAACTAACTAACTATCAGTATAATCGGTATTATAGTTTTTGGACCATTGCGTAAACAATTACATAGGAGCAGAACATAGTGTTATTTTGCCTTTGTAGAGGTTTTAACAGCGTTTTGGTTATAATTATTGTACTAACTATATAATAGGGACTATTATTTTAGTTTGACTGCGATATTCCCGACAAACTGGAGTTACATTGGTTAAGGGTGGTGACCTGTTTTTTATTTCTTGTTTTCTCTCTTTCTCTGGCTTGTATCTGTTCGGCCCCATTCAGCCTACTGTTTTATGAATTTTATCCCCATCCAGGTGTCGATTGCTTCCTGGCGAGCGATAGTGAGCCAGCATTGTATGAAGAAATCCGGCTTCGCCGGAGACATTTTGCTGTCCAAAAATTTACAAATTTAGCCTGCTGTCAAAAACACTTGTTTAAATATGTTGGCTAGCTACCGCTCGCCAAGATGGGCATAAACATCTTAAATTAGTAGGCTAAATGGGGCCGAATGGATACAACCCAGAAAGAAAAGGAGAGAACAAAAATAACAAATAAAACGAGGTGGGCACCCTTAAAAGTAAGTTATTTGTATTCATGTTGAGTCCGGCCAGGCACTCACCCTGTTAATTAGACAATATACAAATATAAGGTAAATACAGTTATGTTGGGCATATTAATAGTAGTTTCACTATTTATTGGTCCATATTATTCATAATATAGATGTATTAATCACTACTTTTATATATTTAAAGCATTTATCGTTATGGACACATATATTTTAATGTTATGCCTTTTGTAACCCCTTCTGTACCGGCGACGTCTATTTATTTATTTGTGTTAATATTATTAGTATTTGTTTTGAATCTTCTTGCTATATTTAGACGATCTTGTGTGGTTTAAGAAGGATCGGAGGTAGTAAAAAGGGTTAGGTGAGATAGTTCGAAGCCTGTTATTTGCTGGAGGCTCTTTTAAAACTAAATAACATCATGTAATATTAGCCAAAATAAAGTTCAAAGGAGGCCACCAGTACTGAAAGCGTTAAGCTCACATTAATTAACAGGGCACATCATCCTCCTTTCCATCTTCAAATTCGGCACCAGATACATATTCAATGCAACCGAAATAACTGTAGACGGAATTATAGAAGCTAATTAAGGGGGAAAGTATATATATATATATATATATATATATATATATATATATATATATATATATATATTTATTTATTTACCTATTATTGTTTTAGTTTCCTCCCTAGGCCTCCATCTATCTTTAAAAATAAAACAAAAAATAAAATACAAATCCCGCTTTGAGATCAATTTGTACATTTTTCGGTTAAACATGTTTGGCCAACGGCTGGATCTTCCAAAAGTACAGGTTCGTTATTGCTTGCCAGGAAGAAAATCGACACCTAACTGGTACGGAAGGTTTTAATATTGACAAAGGAATGGAGCGAAAGGTCTTTACATCGATTTAACTAATGAGGCGAACGTCTTAAAGCTAAAAAAAAATGGGGCTAAATATGATGAAGAAGGAGGTCCAGAACAAGCAACTACCTTCCTCTTAAATTATTTTAATAAAATCACTTATTTGTGAAACATATCACTGTGAACTGTACACAAGACTAGCAAACTAAACTCACGTATTGAAGATAATATTATATTCAATTTTAAAGAGGCGTCATTAATTATTTTATTTTTACATTTTGTCACACACTCAACCCCTCACTATAGTCTGTTTTTCCCAGGCGATGGTAAATAGAATCCCTTTGATGCTGAATTATCGATAGTTGCTGGAATAATCTGAAACGAATATGTCTCTGTATCCTAAAAATATCTATACTCTGTTTAATTTCATCTGACGGTAAATTGAATTCCTTAGCAGCTAATTTATCGATATATAATGGATAAATATGAAACCACTATGTCTCTGCATCATATCAAGACCAAGTAGGCTATATAAAATTAGCACCATATTTCACTACAAATTCTTCAAAATAGCTGAGAAATCTTGACGGAAACTTTACAATTTACCGTCAGTTGAAATCAAGCAGTGTATAGTGTTCATAATTGACAATATAGTTCACCTCCTAATAGCGGAGTAAATAAGGAGAGGACATTGTAGTTTATCGCCAGCTGGAAAAAAAATATAGAATCCTTCGTTATTTTGTGTACAGTATTTCTCACCTACTAGTGATTGACCTGGCCTATCCTTTGTGAATACAACTTGAACCCTCCTCCTTCCCTAGCTCATTCCCCACCCATCACTGATTATTAAAGGGGTAATGCTTGGTTTGTGGTTTATATATTTATTTATTCATTTACTTTTGAGTTTCCTCGCTAGAACTCTATCAAACTTTTTAAAAACACCCCCTAGGCCCCCTTTCAAAATAAATGTGTACATTTTTCGGTAGAAAAATGTCCTGGCCGAAGGCTGCTTCCTTCTAAAATTACAGGTTTGCTATCGTTCGCCAGGAAAAAATCGACACCTAAATGGCACGAAAGGTCTTAATACTAACTAAGAAATGGGATGAAAGGTCTCAAAATCGCCAAACTAACTGAACGAACGTCTTAAAATCTTAAAGCTAATATGCTAAACATGAGGGAGAAGGGGTCCAGAAAAAAATACTACCTCCCCCTTGAGGTATATTCAAGCAAACCTGGCAGAAATTGGTAACACTGCCTTTCCTTATTTCCTATGCTGCCTTTCTAAACTGCTCCTGTGATGCCGCCTTTATTTAACACATTGTCTATAGTTGGCCAAATAAGTTGTGTCGCCGCTCTCACTACGTTTGGCTCGCTGTGTGCTGAATTAATGTCTGTCAGATGTTGAATAAGGTGTGTAAAGATAGGAACATGTTTGTATATCGCACTCAAAACGATGAATTAAACCTTAGATAGTGCTGATACCAATTATTGATCGAAATATACTTGGTGCAGCGACATCACTTATTTGGGCAACTGTACCAGCGACGTCTGTAACAATTTAATCTAGCCATATTTAGACGATTTTATGTAGTCTAGGAAGGCTCTGGTGTAGCTAAAAGGGTTGATTGAGATAGTTCGAACCCTTTTATCTGCTAGAGATCCTTTCTAAACTGACTAACACCGATTATTAGTAGCCACAAGATCATAAAAAGATGCCAACGATACAACAGTGGTTAATATTGGCTATACAAATGTATAGACAGGCAACGTTACTAATTTCTGCCAGGTTAGCTTGAATACACTGTAGTGCCACACTCCTTGTATAATCACTCCACCCCCTCCCACTCACTGATTAAGGGGGAGTTAGTCGCTTTTTCTGGAACCCCTTCCCCTTCATGTTTAGCATATCTAAATATATGTCACGCTAATTACTGTGAGGAGGTCAGTTGTGTGTGCGAACTACCGCGGTATAGACGCTCCCGTCATTGTGTGTTAAATATATAGCAACGCGCTATATAGCCACGCCTCAGTGATCACGTGATAGTTTCCCGCCAATACTACCTTACCCACGCTAATTACTGTCAGGAGGACCTGGAGCCGCCAAACCAGAATACCGGCTAATATAAGTGTTCATTTTGTTTTCCTTCTTTCTTTTATATTATAATTTGTTTTTCTCCTTAGTAAGCTATCTTCCTATCTTCTGACAGACAAACAATTGTTTGTCGTATATTTTAGTCTTTCTCTCCCAAACTATTGTTTTTTTTTTTTTTTAGTATACAAATCACTCCATTACCTGTGTCAAATATTTTATGTTTTAATAAAATATCGTAAATAGGCTAGCCTCTTGATATCGAAATTGAGATAGCTATTACCTCCATGTAAACAGGCCCAACAAACTCCCACTAGGTCTACCACATACTATATTTTGTATGCCTTCATACTAACCAATATCTCTCTTTTTTTACAGACTAATGTAATCATAAAATTCAAACACATATTTCTATAGTTTTACAGGCTCTCGACATAGTATCTTATTACTAACATATTTCACATATATTTATCATTTATTTTCACAGGGCTTTTGAAACTGTATCTTAAATTAATACTATATCATCTTAGCAGCCAAAATGCCTTCGAACTTGAAACGTTGCGAGCAGTGTACAAGTCGATTCGCTGGACAATACTTCAGTGACTACTTCTTCAACCCGGAATGCAGGCTGTGCGAAAGCCGCCGACATCTGTTAGAAGGTTTGAATGAAGTAAAAGCCAACTATGTCAAACTCCAGAAGGAATTCACCTCGTTGCAGGAATTTGTTTCCCTCAATGTAGCAGCAACACCAGAAACCCAGCAGGATGTACCAGTGCAGGTGTCTAGCCAAGACAACGCAACTGCCCTCCCTTCTCCCCCTAGATCTCCTTCCCCACCCAGAGTTGACCAGCCGCCAACACCCCCACCAGCCAGCCCACCCGCCCGCCACAATACCCCTCCATCCCCTCAAAATTCCAGAGTCTCTCCCACCAGCTTTACTCCCGTAAGAAATGGGGCGAGGCAATAAAAAAGGAGGTCACATCTGCCGATCACCACATTTAATAAATACCAGATTCTGACAGAAACAGGAGACGAAATTGAGGAGACCAGGCTCATTGGAGACTCATCTTATGAGGACATCTTGAAGAGTTCTGTGGAAGAGTCCCAAACCACAGAAACCGTTTTTGCATACCGGGTACAGGTTTGGACGACATCACAGCAGCCTTCGACGATGTCACCATCAACGCTGACGAGAACACCCTGTTCGTTATTCACGCAGGGTCGAACGATGTAATGCGCACCAGATCAGAGGAACTAATGGAAAAATACCGTAAGGCAATCCAGCGTTACAAGAGTAAGTCATGTAACATAATCATTTCAGGCATTCTTCCCAAGATCGATGCAGAGACCGGTTTCTACGATAAGGCGTTCAGTACTATTAACAGACTTAAATCCCTCTGCTCACAGGAAGATGTCGAATATCTCAATCTCTGGGACCATTTCTACAATTAACACATTCTCTTTCAGGATGATGGCTGCCATTTGAATTCAGTCGGAAGAGCACGCCTAGGCAGACTCCTACATGATGCAGTCTGCAGTTTCAGATAAAAAAACGACAACCGAGCAAGGGCAGTAGCAGCGACATAAACTACCCCATATCAAATGTAAACCCTCTCCAAAACAATATCATGGCCTGCTACGTTAATGCACGCAGCTTACGCAATAAATTTGAAGACCTGGAAGCACTTGCATGTATGGAGGAATGTGATATAAATCGGTGTTTCAGAATCTTGGATCAACACGGAAAAGCGTGATTTTTGGGGGGAATACGCATTACCAGGTTATACTCCCTTCAGCTGCGAAAGATCCCATAGAAAGGGAGGTGGGGTTCTGCTATATGTTAAAAGTAATCTTCACCCAATCGAGGTAACCAAACCTGCCACATATAATATTGACACTAGTTACGTTCAAATAAATAATCAAGCAAGCAAGATAATAATTGGCCTCATTTATCGACCTCCTGCACAATCACCCGATACTGACGAGAAACTCTATGATCAAATAGCAGAAATAAGTTGTCAGGAAGAAGCAGTAATATTTGGCGATTTCAATCTGCCAGTCACAACATGGGGCGAACCACTAAATGCTCACGCGGGACATGATCTATATGCTAATCTTCAGGAAAGTGCCCTTTATCAACACGTAGAACACCCAACGAGGGGAAATAACATTCTGGATATTATTCTAACGACAAATGAAAGACTGGTAAATAGCGTTAAAATCGGACCGGAATTTAGCTCTAGGATAGTGTCCTTTAACATTAAAGTAAAAAATGACAAAGAAAACGAGAGCACGGAAAAAGTACCAGATTATCGAAGGGCCGACTTTAACAAACTTAGAAGGCATCTTGCCAATACTGACTGGAGTGAAATGACCGAAACTCATGATGTAAATCGATTATGGAACATATTACCTAATAACCTAAACAAAACAATAAATACAAGCATCCCTCTACGAAACCGGCGCCCAGCAGGCATATATAAGCCAAAAATGGTGGAATAATGAAATAAAAAACATCCTCTTAGTAAAAAAGCAGGCATACCAAAAATATAAGGCATCTCAGAATAATAGCGATAAATTAGAACACGATAGACTGCGTCGAACAACCAAAAATCTCATCAAACGAAGTAAGAAGAATCTGGAACTTCATATTGCCAGCTCCAGCAAGTCCAATCCGAAAGAATTTTACAGCTATATAAGAAACAGAAAAACGGTAACTTCAACAATAGGCCCAATTGTTGCGGAAATGTATGATAACAAAGTACAAATGGCGAATATCCTAAATAACTATTTTACATCAGTCTTCACGTCGGAAGATACTACCGGTAGCCGACCTACCCCTTCGAATCAATCAAATGGCACTGAGCTCGAAAACTTTACGATTTATGAAGACGATATCCTGTTCGCAATCAACAATTTGAAAGTTAATAAAACCCCAGGCCCTGAAAAATATCCCCAAGGATCCTAAAAGAATTAAAACACGAATTATTAAACCCACTCGCAAATCTGTTCAACAAATCATTGAATGTTGGGATAGTTCCAAACGTATGTAAACTAGCTGCCCATATATAAAAAAGGAAATAAGTCCTCTCCCGGCAATTATCGACCAATTAGCTTAACATCGGTAACGGGCAAATTAATGGAAACATATATATAAGGGACAAAATAGTAAAACATTTGGAAGAAAATAATTTAATAAAAGATTCTCAGCACGGTTTTAGAAATAAACGTTCATGCTTAACAAACTTACTCGATTTCTTCAATGATGTTTACAAATCATATGATAAAGATAGAGCAGTTGATATAATATATCTCGATTTTCAGAAAGCTTTCAATACCGTACCCCACCAGACTAATTGACAAAATAAAAGCTCATGGCATAACAGGAAAAACTCTGAAATGGCTCGAAAATTGGCTCTCAGACCGTAAACA
Organism: Paralithodes platypus; assembly: GCA_032716605.1. Classification (NCBI taxonomy): domain Eukaryota; kingdom Metazoa; phylum Arthropoda; class Malacostraca; order Decapoda; family Lithodidae; genus Paralithodes; species Paralithodes platypus. Next base: position 28,682,533 of record CM064575.1, on the reverse strand, counting down.
ACGAGTTGTAATAAATGGTGAAGAATCTGATTGGTGCAAAGTAAATAGTGGCGTTCCCCAGGGTTCGGTATTAGGTCCTATTCTTTTTATAATTTACATAAACGACTTAGACGAAGGAATAGAATGGAAAATTTCGAAATTTGCTGACGATACAAAAATTACTAATAAAGTAACCTCAACAGTACATTGGCAAAAACTACAAGGTGACCTAGACACTTTAGTAAACTGGGCAGAAAAATGGCAAATGAAATTCAACATAGAAAAATGCAAAGTATTACACATCGGTAGTAACAACGCGAAAAAAGATTACTCAATGAACAACATTCAACTATCAAATACAAATAATTAAAAGGATCTGGGAGTTATAATATCAAATGACCTGAATCCGGGTAAACAGTGTACAGAGGTAATAAAAAACTGCTAATAAATTGGTGGGTTTCATCGGCAGAACATTCAAATTCAAATCAGAAAAAAATCATACTTACTCTATTCAACTCATTGGTGCGTCCCCATCTCGAATACTGCGTGCAATTCTGGTCACCGTACTACCGAAAGGACATAAATAAACTTGAAAAGATGCAACGCAGAGTCACTAAAATGATACCTAGATTGCGTAATAAACCGTACGAAGAGCGCTTAAAAGAACTAAGTTTGTTTAGCTTAACAAAGCGCAGAATGAGAGGTGACCTAATAGAGGTGTTCAAAATCTTCAAGAGATTCAGCAACCTAAATGTAAGCGAATTATTTACGATCAATCAAGCAAACACAGAAACAATGGTTATAAGATTATAGGCAAGCGTTTTCATTCTCATGAGCCGAAGTATTTCTTCTTCAACCGCGTTGTGAATAATTGGAACAGACTACCCTCGAACATTGTAAACTGTAATACTGTCGAAACATTTAAGAACCATCTGGAAAAACAGATGGCAAATAACCCCCGATTAACACAGTTTCTTTCAGAAAAACGCGCAACGAAATGTCAACGCATACCGCAATGTATAATGATTTTCATACATCTGTTCCCTTTCAGAATTGTAGTAAATAGAGTTAGCTTAGATTACAAATCAACTTCTTTTTTCTCCCTGTCCTGTCCGAATTTCCGTGTCAGTTTTTCAATACTACATGGTATTTTCCCTATCTGTTTCCATGCCAGTATTAGCTGGAGGGAGTGGTGGGTAGGGAGGAGCCTTCTTCTTTGCTATCCTTTTCTCTACCTCGTAGTCAGTTGATTAGTAGTTTTAGATATCCAAACTGCCCCGTAAGGACCAATAGGTCTGTTGCAGTTTGTTCTCCTTTGTATTCCTTTGTATATCAGTTTTGAAATTGTAAGGCGTTGGTTCCATTAGTTTGGCGATTTTGAGACCTTTTGCCCCATTTATTTGTCAATATTAAGACCTTTCGTGCCATTTAGGTGTCAATTTTTTCCGGGCGACCGAAAGCGAGCCTTTAATTTTAGAAGGAATCGGCCTTCGGGCGGGACATTTTTCTACCAAAAACTGTACAAATTTATCTTGAAAGGCAGTCTAGGGGGGGTATTTTCAAACTTGATGGAGGTCTTGAGACGAAACTCAAAAATATAAAAATAAATAAATACACAGACCAAAAAACAAGCACTACCCCCTTAACCCTTATTTAGCGGCTCACCACATAAGTCGAGTTAAATAAAGCTGGACTATGTGGCGGCGCTCGACATAGGTCGAGTGGCAATTTCAGCACGTAATGTTGCTGAGAGAGAGAGACAAGTGGTGGCAGGAGACTAGCGAGCGTATGACTGCTCCAGACCACCGCGGCGAACCTACTGACACGAATCTCAGCTCCCTCCTCCCTCTCTCACTCGCTACATACTGAATTATATGGGGAAAGTACCGAATTACATGCTTTTTGCACTCGCGTTGCACGGTTATTGCAAGAAAACTAGCCATCATAATAGGATCGTTAGGGTGTCATTCGAAAGCTCTGTTTATGCCCTTTCAGGGATAGGTACTTGTTTTACGTTCTGGGTCTTATTTAGGCATGAAAATGATCACGTAAACAGCCCTATTTTGGCTAAAAACACCCCGCTGGGCGGTACATATAAATAAACCGCATAGGCCGCTCGTACGGTGTTAAGTTAGTGTCACGCGAGCGTATTTTCCGGCAATTTTCGATGTTACTATTTTGAGGGTCTTTCACATTGGTATCGAAAACTAGACTGAAGGTACTTTATGCAAGGAGGCTGATTTCTGATAACACGTACATTTTGAAGATGCCAGACTACAATTGCCTGTAAAAGTTAACAGAACAAATATTAGTGCCAAATTACACTCCCTCGTAGAACCACTGCCGAATTCACTCCATCCATCTTAAGGGGAGATGAGTAATTTTTCTGGTCCCTCTTCTTTTTTATGTTTAGCCCCATTAGTTTTGATATTTTAAGACGTTCGCCCCCATTTGTTTGTCGATGATAAGACCTTTTGTCCCATGTCTTTATCGATATCAAGGCCTTTCGTGCCATTTAGTTGTCGATGTTTTTTCTGGTGAGCGGTAGCGAACCTATTATTGTAAGAGGAAATGGAAATTTTTCTATCAAAAAATTTACAGATATATCTTGAGGGGTGAAATGACGGGGTTAAGCAGCCACCCTCAGGTCAACACCATAGCAGTAATCAGGGACAGCCACAAAACCAAAAGGCGAGGACAACGGAACTGACCAGCTTCCCAAGCTTCAATTCCGGAAGTAGATAAGTCTACCCATTTCCCCGGATCCGCCCATGCTCTAATTCCGGAGGAATGGATGAGTCCCCCATTTAAAGGAGTTCGAGCCCGGACGAATCCTGAGAGCTACAGCTCCTCCAATGACAGCGGCCGACACAAAACGCCACAGCCTATCACAACGCTCCAGCCGGACTTAAACTATAGTGAGGATATGTTTCTGCTAATTAAACATCAAGAGCCTCACCAATATCGATATGAGTGGGAACCTCAGCCACCTCTCGATAATACCTTCCCGCAGGAATGGGAATAAGTTAGATCCAGTGTTCCATATAAAAACTATAGCATGCACAAGAATAAAAGCTAGAATTCCGTATGAACAGGAAATCCTCCATTACATCACCATTATGACCCCTAGAAATAAGTAATATATATCACGAGATTAAGAATCTCCACATGCACCCTTTAATATCTGACCTGTATTTTTAGGCTAAGTATTACCTTCACTATAACCATTACAACGATATCCACATGCCCCTATGTAATTAAAATCCAGTAAGTTGAACAGTAAAAATAAGTTGAACATATAGTCTTACTTTTCCTGAAGAAAAGGAAGCAAAATACGACTGCCGCCTTCTATTGGTATGCCACCAGAAGCAGGCTCACGCATGACTGTTGAAGCTTTCCAGACATCCAGCCCCGACTCGCCTTTCTCTGCCCCTGGGAAGAAGGCCGTGCCCCTGACGCACCGCCCTTCAGACTCCGAGTCCACGTCGACCAGACTCTGACTTTAGGATACTTCTTCCTTTACCCAAAGTGTCCCTGAGTGTCTTACAATGTTGGTTATCGTTATAAGGCATGGTAAAATATGCGACTATTCCTAATTTGATTTCGTTTAGATCTGTGCCTAAGATCTTTAGTGAATTTGTATTAAGTGTGAATTTAATTAATCTAGATCCGTACAGTGATTCTTTGAGTACTAGATAATAGTTATACTTTGTGTTCCACCTTCAGAATTGTAATCTTTACATACGTTACATATTCAATATCACACGCATCAGTTATATTGAATACTCTCAGATTTTCCTCTCATGTGTCCAATTATTCTATGTACAAACCAACTCGAAGTCTAAGTGTATACCGTGAAGTGATTATAACAATAAATATCTTCTACCTACCTAGAACCTACGCCCAATTTTATTATTATTCTTTATCTTAGCTTGTACTAAATTAAAGTATTTAGTTACCTTCCATTTCAAAGTAAAATCCCCTCTCCTTCGAGTTATGAATTATTCCTTAACTTAATCATCAGATATACCAGTTATAGTGAATATTCTAATAATCTACGTTAGTCGGATTATATAATTCTTTTCATACTTCTTTAGGAATTCCGATTGATTATTCATCAAATTTACCTAACATTTGACCTTCAAGTCAAGATTGATATATTTCATCGATAATATAATTATTCTACCAGATTTTAGGTAAGAATTTAACGTTACTCGTTCTGCGTTCTTTTAGGAACTTGTTAATCTATTCAGAACTCCTTGTATACCATTGTTGGTAATCTTTTAGTGCAACTTCGTCGTGTACAACCATTCTAGATTGTAATTTGTTTTACGCTATCTGTTCACATCATTTTATATGCGTTCTTATCGATTCTGTATTTATTCGATTATAATTGTCTGAATAATTGATATACTTTAGAATCTGAATTCCTAATTGTGTGAATTGATTTCATATACATGTAAAGTTAATATTCATATCTCGTGTGACAGAATATTCACAATAACCCTTATACCGTTAAACTCCGATTTAACTTATCTTTCCTCCCATCATAAAGTCAACCGCCTCGCTTTAATCGTCAAGTTAAGATTGCACTGAACGATATTCTCTCTTCTGTTCCTGTACGTGTCAAATTACTTCACGCTAGACACTCGACTCTCATAGATGTTATAATTTATGAACTTAAGTCTATGTCTAAGTCTAGGGGAGGTGTGGTGGAGTGGTCTTGCCACTGGCCTGGTAATCCAAAGGTCCCGGGTTCAAATCCCGATGTATCAATGGGAAGATATTATTGGGATGGAATTTGTGCTGTACCTAGTATCAGTGCATTACCACAAGCCCACCGAAACGTCAATAAAATACCCTCATTGTTCCCTGATTAAATAGCACTGTATGAATATTCCCATATTCAAAATATGCTATAGGGGTGCAATGCCTGGTGAGTTATCTGCTCAACAGGTGGCGTTGTGTGTGTGTAAGTGTGAGAGTCCGAGTGTAGGGGACGAGACAGTGAAGCACGGGAACGAAGCGGCTTCAGAGATGGGGTCGTTTCGAGCCATGAGTGAGCACCGTGCCTCATGTGAAGGCAAGATGGCAGGTGCTCGTTGTACTCTACGTGCTTCACGTGTCTCACTCCCTAGACTGGAACAAGACCTCACGGGCTTCACTGTTCATTGTAAAGCGGTGAATGTTAAGGCTCTCAGCCTATGCCCGAGAGGAAGTAAGTTGGAATATAGAAAAAAAAAAAAAAAAAAAAAAAAAAAATGTATATCTCTGTCTGTACTAGTCTGTATATTTCCCAGTTACCTATACAAATAACCAAGTGAATATTTTCTATTTTGAGAGTAAGTTAGATAACCTCTCTTATTTACTGCCAATATCATACTACCTATTCTATATAATAGTGGAGTATCGAACCCATCTATAACCCTCATGCAATTGAATAAAGAAAAGTGTAATTTATCATGTGTATTTATTGTGTTTTGGTTGCCTGATTGAGTATATAATTGTCATATTCACTGCGCTCGATGTGTCCCTGTTGAGAAATATTCCAAATCTAAATATCCAAAACCTGGATTGCCATTAGATAATACTTAAGCCAGTTGGATTACGACCCGGCATAACACTGGGGGCAGCGGTGTCTCGATACGGCATATCAACTTTTACTGTGCTAATATAGACAAACTTGCTATTGCTCAATCAGCAACATCACACAACATTCACCATGGCAACTAAAACACTTGATATTCCGGCATTTAAGCCAGAGGACTATGATATAAATACTTATATGGAAATCGTCGAACCGATCTTGGACATAACGTTCGGGAACGAAGACGCATCCAAGATACAGACTGTGGTTATGAAACTAGGGAAATATGCAGCTAAAATATCAGGGTATGTGCGTGACAATATGCCTGGGTTAACCTGGGCACAATTTGAGAGCCATGTGAAAATTGCTATCAATCCAGTCCTCGGTCAGACCATTGCAGATTGGAAGTTTCACGAAGTTAAGTATTCGGGAGACTTGGATGACACGATCCATCAACTGACCCAAATCGCCATCACCGCTTTCCCTGAGGAATCTATCGCTCAGAGGAAGAAAATTGTGTTCAAGGCATTAGTGAGAATTCTGCCGGAACCAGTGCCGGATAATTATTCCATCATTGAGCCTACGAACTATGACAATGATATACCTGTCATAAAGCGTATTATGGCTCTCAGGAAAACAAGGGAACAGGACAAGATCGCCGTCATAAGCAAAGTGACAACACACCCATCCACAGTGCCTACAACTGGCCCCACGGCGCCCAGAGCCAATGACAAAGCTGAAGAATGGGCCAAGATTCGCCCTGCAGACTGGAAGCCCTGTAATGGAAACTGTGTGTTGACTTCACTGAAGAAATCTTTCCTCAAGCTGACCAAGAGAAGGACCCGGTCACCTAGCTGGTGGGCCCAAATTCTTTGGATCAAGGCCAAACGAGTGGCTACCATCACGGAGGACGGAACTGCAGGCATTGGTCACTGCAACGAAGAAGAGGATTGTGAAGAACCAGAAACAGTAGTAGACAATACTGATGATCTGGATTTTTAAACCCCCCCCCCCCCCCCCACACTCAAATAGGTGTTAGAATGGCGGGGGCTCATGAGGGGCCAAACCCAGATCATCTTCCCATTTACAGAAAAATCACTTTGAATGGGGTGAAAGTCCGACTTCTAATTGATACGGGAGCTTCCCCTTCATGTCTCTTCTTCCCTTTTTTCCGTCAGCTTTAGGTCAAATTCAACCTTCTTCCATAGTTTTAGTGAGTGCCAATGACGACATAATTCCAAATCTTGGACAGACCCTTCCATTATATGTTAGTACCCCTGTCCCAAACCATGGAGATGATCATGCATTCATGATTTATGATCCCAAAGAGACCAAGTACGATGGATACTTGGGTCTCGATCTGCTCATATCTTTGAGCGCCTCCATTGATTGTGGGAGAACATTGACGTTCTGCCTAAAAAAAAAAAAAAAATTACCCCAAAAAAGGTCATAAAAACTTAATTCCCCACTATGACTCCTAATAGAATAGGCTCTACCACCCAACCGGAACTCTCCCCAGCCACACCCAACCTATCTACCAATTACCTCATGCAAACTAACCTGAATCACCCATCCCTACCAATTTCCCCCAAAGATCAAGAGAACTTAGATAAACCTACCACTTGTCTCCTCCAGACCACTCAAGCTGTCACCTCTAAATTAGTGACACTTCCCCCCCACCATGAAAAATGGGTACCCATTGTGCCCACTTTAACTGGGGATGCAATTATGACTCCACACCTCCAAAGCCCCTTTAATAGGGACTGCCTGACCGCTCCAAGCCTCATATCAACTCAACTCCATTATGTCAAAATAGCCAATATCTCTGATCAACCTATCACCTTACCCAAAGGCTTGGCCATTGGAGAACTCGAACCTTACGAGGAAGAACTCTCTATACCTGCTGACAAGCCCTCCCAAATTCCTTTTCCCCTACCCGATATTCCTTCCCACCTAACACCTCACCAACAATTTAATCTAAAAGACCTGATGACTACGTACCAGGACATATTTGCCACTTCCAACCGAGACGTCGGGAAAACCACCGTACTACACCATCCTATCCACAATGTAGGACAACCTATCAAGCAACCAATCCGGAGAAAAAAACCCAGTTCAAAGGCAAGAGGAAGAAACCCAAGTGAAAGATGTGCTACCCACTGGCGTTGTGAAGCATTCCACCAGCCCTTTGGCCTTTTCCGGTAGTACTCATCCGCAAGAAGGACGGATCCACCCGGTTCTGTATAGACTACAGGAAGCTCAACGACATCACCATCAAAGACGCTACTCCACTGCCCAGGATAGATGACTCGCTCGATTCCTTATTAGGAGCAAAATGGTTCACTACCCTGGACCTCCAAGCAGGATACTGTCAAGTACCAGTCCACCCCGAACATCAACAGAAGACCGCTTTTGCAACAAGTCAAGGGAGATTGTACGAATTCACTGTATTGCCCTTTGGCCTATGCAACGGTCCGGCCACTTTCACCAGGTTAATGGAATCTGTACTGCAAGGATTAACCTGGGAAACATGTCTAGCATATTTGGACGACATAATTGTTTTCGGGAAAACCTGGGCAGAACACCTGCAAAGGTTAAAACAAGTATTACAAAGGATTCGAGAAGCTAACTTGAAACTAAAACCATCCAAATGTACTCTTGCCAAGAATGAAGTTCACTTTCTAGGGCATATAGTATCCGAAAAAGGAATTGCCCCAGATCCAAATAAACTAGACGCCATCAGCCACATAACTCCTCTCACCAAAGTCAAAGGAGTACGAGCCTTCCTCGGATTGGCATCCTATTACCGCAGATTCGTAAAATATTTTGCCACCATTGCCAAGCCCCTTCGTGACCTCACCAGAAAAGACAAACCATTTATGTGGACAGAACCACGCCTACAAGCTTTCAACACCCTAAAAGAACTGTGAGTAGCCTCTCCCATAGTGTCATTCCCAGACTACACACAACCTTTCCGCCTATACATGGATGTATCACAATTCGGTATAGGTGCCGTTTTAGGACAAACAAGAGAAGGGAAGGAACATATAATCGCCTGTGCCAGCAGAACCCTAAACCCAGCCGAAATAAATTATCCGGTGACAAAAAGAGGGTGTCTAGGCATGATTTGGGCTTTACAGCACTTTAAAGCCTACCTGGAAGGTGTCAAGGTCACCATTATCACGGATAACCACGCCCTACAATGGCTCCGAAAATCTGACACCAAAAATGCCTTGACAGTCAGATGGCGGGAATCATTAGAAGAATTTTATTTTGAAATAGCCTATCGCCCTGGAAAACTCCATACCAACGCGGATGCTTTATCAAGACTTCCAACTAATTCAGACCAAAACGCCCCAATTCAAGACCCGGAGAATCAAACAATTTTGGCAATACATCACCAAGGTTCTTTAGATCAAGACCAACAAGAACTACTTAAACAGTCCCAAAGACAAGAAAAACCAGACTGGATTCCAAGAAGAATTTTCTCTCAACTCACTAGACGAGGGGACAATTTATTCACACCCGAGGGAAAAATGGTCATTACACTAAAAGCAGCACTTTCAACCATGCAATCCATCCACATGCACAACGGCATTCATCTAGCTCAAAGGAAATTAACTGCTACTTTTCAACAGGTTTACTGGACCCCTTCTCCTTACATAACTGCGAAAAAAGGTTACCAAAGCCTGCAGGCATGTGCTTTAGGTAAAGATAGAACCCGCACCGCCGGACCTACAGGAAAGTTAGTAGCGTCAAAACCTTGGCAACTTCTTGCAGTAGATGTAATGGGATCAATGGAAGGAAACCAAGGATATAAATACATCATAACTTTCGTGGACACGTACTCCAAATACGTTATTGCCTGTCCAGCAAAAGAACACTCAGCCATAACAGTTGCAGAAGCACTAATCCAACACGTGATCTCGTATTTTGGATTACCAGAAGCAATCCATTCGGAGATGCACCTGAATTTCCCAGCCAAATTTGGTCCCAATTGTCACAAATATGCGTATTCATAATAAGCCCCTCATCCCCATATTGGCCTCAAGGAAACTCCATCTGTGAAAGAAGCCACCGAACAATTGACAATCAAATCAGAACAAGATTGCAACAAATGAACACCAAAGATTGGCCCAGTCAGGTAAAAATAGGCCAATGGGGGATAAATACTTGCCCGAGAGAAGATGGTATTTCACCACATGAACGTGTCTTCAGAGTACCACCCCTGCTCCTACCCCTATGTCACCTAGCTGCCCCTTATGAGCCCTCATCCAACTTCGACCAATCCCTAGTTCACCTAAAAAAACGCCTCCGACAACTGCAATACCACCAAGATCTCCAGCCTGACGAAACTGCAAAAGTTAGTCCCCACCGTGTCGGCGATCTTGTCATGGTTGCCAAATTACCAGTGCCATCCAAGCTTAAACCGAGATACCAAGGTCCCTTTGAAATCCTATCTGTACCAAATTGTTACCAGGTTACAATTAACTATTATGGTGAGTCACGCACGCACATATCGTAATAGATATATACAGTACGTAGGTTTCAACCCATTGATGAGAATATGATTATGCTTGCAGATCCCAAGGATAAAGACACATTACCTGCATCTAATGACCAAAACTTAGGATTTTCAGAACCTGTGACCCCTCCTCCTCTTCAGCCCCTGTCACCTTCACCTTTAACTAAACCAAATCTTCTTGAACAACCTCTTCCAACAATACCAAAACCCTCTACAAAAAAACATCCACTTTCCCTATTTCTACCCTCACTCCATTACACCTCTCAAGCTACCCCTTCTCCTCTGACACGAACTGTCTCTGCTCCTTCTCAACTTCTCACCCAACCTGACCAAACTATCACTAAGTTGAATACAAAAAAAAAACATTTCCTCACCTGCCACCAGTTTACCTATTTTTTCTGAATCACCCTGTACTTCACCTACCACTCCAGTCATCCGTAACCTCCCCTCTCTTCAACTCCAATCATCTCCTTCACCATCCACAACGTCATCAACGTTTTCATCTTCCACAAATAATCCTCCCACTGCTTCTCAACTCCCTATACCTCTCAATAACACTCCTGAACCTTCTAAATTTTCTAACAGATCACCTATCATGCCACCTAAGCCTCCTAAACTCTCTACTTCTTCTCATAAAGCACCTATCCTGTCAACTAATACTTCCGCATCTTCTACAACCACCTCTACTGTCTCCTCCCCTCTCAATAAAACCCCTACACCCTCTATATCCTCTCATAAATCACCTATCATGCCACCTAAACCTCCTCAACCTTCTACATCTTCTCATAAATCACCTACCCTGTCCCCTAATACTTTCACCTCTTCTACATATAGCTCTACTTCTTCCTCCCAAATACCTGTAACTATACCACTTAAATCACCTGCTTTAATGCCACATATCTCTAATCCTATACAATATGTACAAGATCTGGCCGACGTGTGACACCACCTGAGAGATGGGCACCTACCTTCAAGCGGACATACAAGCGTCGGGCTCCCCCAAAAGCCCCCACCTCGCCACTTCAAAAGGGCCCCGCCAAACCTAGTGCGAGGTTAACTACCCAACCTGTTTCTCCAGCCATGACCAGGCAGATCAAACCCCAGCTCAACAGGCCCTAGCTCCTACCTAGGCCAAACACTCCTGTTCAACCAAATCAGGACAGTCCTCCAGCACTAGGGGGTACATGGAGGAAATGTTTACGGAAGGAGGAATCTGGAAGGCGAATATATACTGGAGTCCTGCGTTGCACTCAACATGATTGTGTGTAACACGAAGTTCAAGAAAAGACAGAGCCATCTGATCACATACAACTCTTGGGTCTCCAGTAGCCAGATAGATTACTTCTTGGTTAACAGGAAAGACTGGAAACTGGTTCGGGATGTAAAGGTCATCCCGAGCGAAGAATGTATCCCCCAGCATAAGCTACTTGTGTGCAACATGAGCTTATACAGAGATCCTAAGTGCAAGAAGGTATACATACCCAAAAGGAAAGTGTGGCTGCTGAAGAACAAGGAAGTTAGGGATAGGTTTCATAGTGAACTGGAGGAAATGAATAGAAATAAGGAAGCTGGCCTAACGATGTAAATAGTCAATGGAACTTTCTTAAGCATAGCCTTATCGCTGCCACTGACTAAGTCTGTGGGAAAACATAGGGTCACCCCAGGAATAAGACCTCCTGGTGGTGGAACGATGAGGCAGAACATGCTGTGAAAGAGAAAAGGAGATGCTTCAAAGCATGGAAGAAGGGAGGCAGCAAGGAGGAATACCAGACAGCTAAACGAACTGCCAAAAAGAGTTATTTACAATGCTAAAAAATGCATTAAGGGCCTGGTCCTCGAACAAATGTGTAATACTGACAATCCCAATGGGATCTTCAACCTACCTAGGCGAGTTAAAAATGACAGTATGGATATTATAGTTGAACAGTGTGTTAGAAACGATACTGGGAAGATTGTGTATGCAGAAAATGAAATCAGAGAAGCATGGAAGCACTATGAACGATTGCTAAATGTAGAGTTTGAATAGGATAAAGAACAGCTTAGTATCGAAAAACCAATATCTGGACCCCCTCCTTTGATAGCACCAGCTGTAGTGAGCGATGCAATCAATAAAATGAAGGACGGTAAAGCTCCAGGGTGCTCTGACATTGTCGCTGAGATGATAAAAGCCTCAGGGGAGACTGGTGTCAACTTAGTCACTGAGTTGATAAACACAATTATTAAAGATGAGAAAATCCCAGAGGATTGGCTCAAAAGTGTAATAGTAAATATATACAAAGGAAAAGGGGATGCGCTAGATAGAGGAAATTATAGTGGCCTGAAAATGCTTGACCATATCATGAAGGTCTGTGAGAGAGTCTTTGAGGGTTTGATCAGGCAAAACATCTCCATTGATGATATGCAGTTTGGTTTTATGCCAGGACGGGGTACAACCGATGCTATCTTCATAGTCTGGCAGATACAGGAAAGATACTTACTAAAAGGCAGGGATCTTAACTTTGTGTTTGTAGACCTGGAGAAGGCCTTTGCCAGGGTGCCTAGAGATGTTTTGCAGTGGGCTATGAGGAAGCTTGGTGTGGAAGAGTGGCTGGTGCGTGTGATAATGAAGATGTATGAGGATTCGCGAAGTGCGGTGAGGGTGAAGGGTGTACTGAGTGATGAGTTCGCAGTCCGTGTTGGAGTCCAATAGGGTTAAGTGTTAAGACCCCTCCTCTATAATATGGTCCTGGAGGCACTGTCTAGAGTTTTTAGACGCGAACTCCCGTTGTAACTGTTTTATGCAGACGATTTAGTCCTAATAGCGGAAAGTATGCAAGATGCTGAAGACAAATTCAGAGAATGGAGAGAGGTCATGGCAAGCAAGGGTTTAAGAGTCAATATTGACAAAACCAAGGTTATGCATTGTACATTGAGACGATGTGGAAAAGAGCGGTGCATACCCATGTGCAGTGTGTGGAAAGGGTGTGGGCGTTAACGCTATTCAATGTAGCATCTGTCGACGCTGGGTGCACCATGGGAGTAAGCGCTGTATTAGAATAAAGGGACCCCTGCCGAAGGATAAGTCAGAGATAGGGAAATTTGAGTGCGTAGTGTGAAAAGGCGAGCTTGTGTTAAGTGATGATCCTGTGGCTGTGAATTTTGGAAATGTGTCATTGGAGCTGGTGAACAAGTTTTGTTACCTAGGAGATACTATCTCTGCCGGTGGTGGGGCCGAGGCTGCCACTGTTTCTAGAATTAGATGTGGCTGGGGGAAGTTCAGAGAACTGCTGCCAATCCTGACCATGAAAAGAATGCCTCACCATCTGAAGGGAAATGTGTATGCCTCATGTGTTAGAAGTGCAATAATGTATGCCTCAGAAAAATGGGCCGTTAAAGTAGAGGATGTCAACAGAATAGAACGTAATGAGATGAAAATGGTGAGATGGATGTGTGGGGCCAGGCTACAGGATAGAATAACAAATGTTGAGCTGAGGAGACGTTTAGGTATAAAGAGTATTAGCGAGGTGATGCATACAACTAGACTGGGATGGTATGGACATGTGGAGAGAATGGATGAAAAAAATTGGGAGAAATAATGCAGGTCTGAGATTGTGGAGGGAGCTGCATAAAGGGGTGGACCGAGGAAGACCTGGGATCGGACTATACGTGCCGATCTCAAATCTAAGAACTTGACAAGTGAAGCAGCCCTTAACAGGGTTGCCTTGAATGCCGCCATTAGGACAAGAGACTGAAACTGCACGTATGTGTGGAGCACTCAGTCTTAAAATGTTATGTATGTATGTATGTATCTCCTCCAGCAACCACTACTCCTCCTGACTCTGCCTCCATCATGAAAGTGAACAGCGTGATCGCGACCTCCGACAAGGGCACAGAAGTACTCCAGTTTCCTTCCCATCTGCTCTTCGAAGCCAGGGCATCCCAGACTCCACTACAAATAACAATGGCTATTGACACCACCAAACCGGTCGACATCCCTACCACCCTCTGGTGTCTTACTCTGCAGAATCTGACACCCACGCTCACTACCTCAACCGTCAGGACGTACAACTTAAGATCTCGTGGTCGAGATCTTGTCTTAGACGAAGGTGGTGAAATGACAGGGTTAAACAGCCACCCTCATGTCAACACCATAGCAGTAATCAGGGACAGCCACAAAACCAAAAGGAGAGAACAACGGAACCGACCAGCTTCGCAAGCTTTAATTCCGAAAGTAGATAAGTCTACCCCTTTCCCCGGATCCGCCCATGCTCTAATTCCGGAGGGATTGATGAGTCAACCATTTAAAGGAGTTCGAGCACGAACAAATCCTGAGAGCTCCAGCTCTTCCAATGACAGCGACCGACACAAAACGACACGGCCTATCACGACGATCCAGCCGGACTTAAGCTATAGTGAGGATATGTTTATGCTAATTAAACATCAATAACCTCACCAATATCGATATAAGTGGGAACCTCAGCCACCTATCGATAATACCTTCCCGCAGAAATGGGACTAAGTTAGATCCAGTGTTCCAAACAAAAACTATAGCATGCACAAGAATAAAAGCTAGAATTCCGTATGAACAGGAAATCCTCCATTACATCACCATTTTGACCCCTAGAAATAAGTAATATATATCACGAGATTTAGAATCTCCACATGCACCCTTTAATATCTTACCTGTATTTTTAGGCTAAGTATTACCTTCGCTATAACCATTACAATGATATCCACATGCCCCTATGTAATTGAAATCCAGTAAGTTGAACAGTAAAAAGAAGTTGAACATTGTCTTACTTTTCCTGAAGAAAAGGAAGCAAAATACGACTGCCGCCTTCTACTGGTATGCCACCAGAAGCGGGCTCACGCATGACTGTTGAAGCTTTCCAGACGTCCAGCCCCGACTCGCCTTTCTCTGCCCCTGGGAAGAAGGCCGTGCCCCTGACGTACCGCCCTTCAGACTCCGAGTCCACGTCGACCAGACTCTGACTTTAGGATACTTCCTCCTTTACCCTAAGTGTCCCTGAGTGTCTTACAATGTTGGTTATCGTTATAAGGTAAGGTAAAATATGCGAGTATTCCTAATTTGATTTCGTTTAGATCTGTGCCTAAGATCTTTAGTGAATTTGTATTAAGTGTGAATTTAATTAATTTAGAGCCGTACAGTGATTCTTTGAGTACTAGATAATAGTTATAGTTTGTGTTCCTCCTCCAGAATTGTAATCTTTACATACGTTACATACTCATTATTACATGCATCAGTTATATTGAATACTCTCAGATTTTCCTCTCATGTGTCCAATTATTCCATGTATAAACCAAGTCGAAGTCTAAGAGTATACCGTGAAGTGATTATAACCATAAATCTTCTACCTACCTAGAACCTACGCCTAATTGTATTATTATTCTTTATCTTAGCTTGTACTAAATTAAAGTATTTAGTTACCTTCCATTTCAAAGTAAAATCCCCTCTCCTTCGAGTTATGAATTATTCCTTAACTTAATCATCAGATATACCAGTTATAGTGAATATTCTAATAATCTACGTTAGTCGGATTATATAATTCTTTTCATACTTCTTTAGGAATTCCGATTGATTATTCATCAAGTTTACCTAACATTTGACCTTCAAGTCAAGATTGATATATTTCATCGATAATATAATTATTCTACCAGATTTTAGGTAAGAATTTAACGCTACTCGTTCTGCGTTCTTTTAGGAACTTGTTAATCTATTCAGAACTCCTTGTATACCATTGTTGGTAATCTTTTAGTGCAACTTCGTCGTGTACAACCATTCTAGATTGTAATTTGTTTTACGCTATCTGTTCACATCATTTTATATGCGTTCTTATCGATTCTGTATTTATTCGATTATAATTGTCTGAATAATTGATATACTTTGATTCTCTCGGTATATCTATTTAGAATCTGAATTCCTAATTGTGTGAATTGATTTCATATACATGTAAAGTTAATATTCATATCTCGTGTGACAGAATATTCACAATAACCCTTATATCGATAAACTCCGATTTAACTTATCTTTCCTCCCATCATAAAGTCAACCGCCTCAATTTAATCGCCAAGTTAAGATTGCACTTAGATGCATAATTATTTTCCACCCTAGCAGTCGACCTGACCTATAGGTTAAGGCTATGTTGTGACGTCTACCTGTGCGCGGCTAAACGATTTTGTTGTGTCAACCCCCCCTCCCCTAACCTTACCTGCGCGGCTGAACGATATTCTCTCAGCTGTTCGTGTACGTGTCAAATTACTTCATGCTAGACACTCGATACTCATAGATGTTATAATTTATGAACTTAAGTCTATGTATATCTCTGTCTGTACTATTCTGTATATTTCCCAGTTACCTATACAAATAACCAAGTGAATATTTTCTATTTTGAGAGTAAGTTAGATAACCTCTCTTATTTACTGCCAATATCATACTACCTATTCTATATAATAGTGGAGTATCGAACCCATCTATAACCCTCATGCAATTGAATAAAGAAGAGTGTAATTTATCATGTGTATTTATTGTGTTTTGGTTGCCTGATTGAGTATATAATTGTCATATTCACTTCGCTCGATGTGTCCCTTTTGAGAAATATTCCAAATCTAAATATCCAAAACCTGGATTTGCATTAGATAATACTGAAGCCAGTTGGATTACAACCCGGCATAACAAAGGGGAGTATAGGGGGTGTTTGTTTAAGGGTGATGGTGATCTAGGGAGGAAACTAAAAATACTATAGAGAGATAAATACACAAATAAAATAATGCGCCCGTCCCCCCTTAACCCCTTATTGGCGGCGCACGACATATGTCAAGTGAAATAAATTTGGACTATGTGGCGGTGCACGACATCTGTCGACCGCCATTTTCAGCACGTACTGTTGCTGGGAGAGAGAGCTGAGCGGTGGGACGAGTGTAGTAACCTTATGACCGCTCCGCACGACCACCGTGGACCAACTGAACTGTATCCCACCTTCTTCACCCCTCTCTCACTCGCTACACAGGGAATTATGTAAGGAAATTACCTTTTTTTAGGGTTTTTGCACTCGTGTTGCACGATCGTTGCAAGAGAACCAGTGGTCGTACAAGGATGGTTCGGGTGTCATTGGAAAGCTCTGTTTACGCCCTTTCAGGGATAGATACTTGTTTTACGCTCTGGGTCTTATTTAGGCATAAAAATGAGCACGGAAACAACCCTATTTAGGGTTAAAAAAAAAACGCTGTGCGGTACGGTCAAATAGACCGCCTAGGCCGCCAATAAGGTGTTAATAGTGTGGTATATAACACCATGTTATCTGTACTTACCCTTACACCTGCAGAGCGTCCAAATAACATTGCACGAATTTACTTGGAATAGAAAGGACCAATAGGAATGGAATTTGGAATGTGTTAGTTGTACCATAATGCTAAATTTGTGGTCTGCTTGGGCTGCATTTCATTGTTGCCCTAAAATGTACTTTGATATACATGTTGGTAGTTGGGGAAAGTTACAAATGAAACGAAAAAGAACAATCATATGTTATGAAGATACATGGACTTAATTAAGTGCACAACTAGTACTAGTTGTCCATAGGAGTTATAAAATGTGGTGGGATGAGACAAAAATAAATAATATATATAAATGATCCGACCCATTTACTGACAGCTTAACTATTGCTATCACAACTGTAGCAATTGTGCCCTAATTCGATGATGCGGGCGACAAGAGAGCCGTGAATATTTTCATAACAGCAACTTATATGACTGAATGGTCTGGGAATTGGAGCGAGTAATCAAACCCACTGGACACAGGCAAATGGTATTGTTTGCGAGATAAAAGACCCACCGGAATAAATTAAGTGATCTAGGGCGAGGCTGGCTGAGTTGTATAATATTATTTTACTTGGTGAGAGGGGGTAATTCATGTATTGGGGATCACTGACTTTACTTGGTGAGAGGGGGTAATTCATGTATTGGGGATCACTGACTTGGTGAGAGGGGTTAATTCATGTATTGGGGATCACTGACTTTACTTGGTGAGAGGGGGTAATTCATGTATTGGGGATCACTGACTTTACTTGGTGAGAGGGGGTAATTCATGTATTGGGGATCACTGACTTGGTGAGAGGGGGTAATTCATGTATTGGGGATCACTGACTTTACTTGGTGAGAGGGGGTAATTCATGTATTGGGGATCACTGACTTTACTTGGTGAGAGGGGGTAATTCATGTATTGGGGATCACTGACTTGGTGAGAGGGGGTAATTCATGTATTGGGGATCACTGACTTTACTTGGTGAGAGGGGGTAATTCATGTATTGGGGATCACTGACTTTTTTCTGATGAATCCGTACATACATTATTGAAGAGAGATCCAGTTAAGCCAAAACTGCCCTGTCTCTACATTATACATAGCTGTCAATAGGTTGGATTAGTTTTCTATAATACACATCTCTATGCATTACATAACCACTATAGAACATAAGAAAATGGTAAACTGCAAAAGTCCTACTGGCCCACGCAAGGCAGATGTGTTCTATCCTACATCCTATAACTTATTATATACACTAAGAACCTTTCCCACTACTATATATTATATCCCCAACACTTCATGTATATTATAGTTACCTTAGAACATCTGCCACTACAACCTATATCCCCTACA
Source organism: Paralithodes platypus (assembly GCA_032716605.1). Classification (NCBI taxonomy): domain Eukaryota; kingdom Metazoa; phylum Arthropoda; class Malacostraca; order Decapoda; family Lithodidae; genus Paralithodes; species Paralithodes platypus. The sequence goes on along the minus strand of CM064575.1, from coordinate 28,663,795 downwards.
CTTCATCTATCTAGATACTGAACATTGGTGCGAAAGTGTGTAGGCTACATGTGGTGAATCAATCAGAAAATGTAGTGATTATTGAAATCTGTCATGCAAAGCCTTTTGTCTGGACTGATTGATTGGATTATCATTAAAATGCATATTTAATCGCAGTATAATAATACTAAACACACTTAATTAGTTCCTCATCGTTTACAGAAATTACATAACTACACTCAGGGTAGGTGTGGTGGAGTGATCTTGCCACTGGACTGGTAATCCAATGGACCCGGGTTCGAATCCCGATATGTCAATGGGAAGATATTATTGGGATGGAATTTGTGCTGTACTTAGTATCAGTGCATTACTACAAAGCCCACAGCAATGCCAACAAAATACCCTCATTGTTCCCTGATAAAATAGCAATGTATGAATATTCCCATATTCAAAATATGCTACAGGGGTGGTGTTATGAGAGTGAGGGTCCGAATCTAGGAGTTGAGACGGTGAAGCTAGGAGGCGAAGCAGCTTCAGAAATGCGGCTGCTTCGAACCATGGGTGGGTGCTTCGCATGTCTCACTCCCTAGACTGGAACGAGACCTCACAGGCTTCACCGTGTTCAGTGGTAGAATGTACAGGCTCTCAATCCTATGCCCGAGAGGGAGTAGTTGGAATATAGAAGAAAACAAAGTGTTATTCCTGATAATTTTCAACGCTAAAATGTCAGAAATTAATTTGTAGCTGGATTGTAATAGTATTCTTTAGCTAGAGAGCTGAAATTATTACCAACATATGAATAATACCCCTATTACCTCGCGAAGTGGATGGATTAGCCGCACACCACAATAGAAAAATAGTGCTAATAAGATGCATCGAAGGCCTCGACCTAAATTGAGTGGTCAATCCTGTAAGTCCTTCAGTAAACTGGCAGGGGTTGTCTCTCTTACAGAGGATAGGTCCGCTTGGGGTAATTTTGTGTATGCCACTCTCATTAAGGGGAGTAAGGCGTCTGGCAATGGATAGATAGATAGACCTCGCGAAGGATCAATAATTGTTAAGAGCCTGGGTTCGTGAATGGCCTGTATAACATTCTCGGAGTTTAAGGGGGCCCACCTGCTTCTTGTCTCTCTTTCTCTGGCTTGTATCCATTCGGCCCCATTTGGCCTACTGTTTTAAAACGCTTACCCCCATCCAGGTGTCAATATTGTATATATTTATATTTATATATACTGTATACCGGTATAAATTTTGTTTTACAGCAAGCTAAATGTTTCAATTTTTCGATAGAAAAATGTCTCTAGCGAAGCCGGATTTCTTCATACAATGCTGACTCGCTTTCGCTCGACAGGAAGAAATCGACACCTGGATGGAATAAACATCTTAAAACAGTTGGTTGAATGGGGCCGAATTAATACAAGCCAGAGAAAGAGAGAAAAGCAGAGAAAGATAAACAAAGCAGGTGACCCCCCTTAACCCCTTCACCACCATTACGTAACTCTCATCTTATTCGGGTTACCATTATATTGTTTTCTCTATGTGAGTGATTGAAACAAAAGACAGAATTGCCTGTAGCGAGTGCCTCACCCAGAGTTGAAGAGTGACATGGCCAAAACCAAGAGACGTTCGAGCCAATATGCCTGGACACACGGAGTTTGAAGCAATTTAAGTCATAGGAATAGGGACAGACTGATTCTGGGAGAGAGTTCCAGAGCTCAGCTGTTGAATAGAAGAAAGAATGAGAATACCTTTCACTCTTAGGTTGGAGAGTTGCACATAGTAGGGGTGGAATAGTGTTGTAAGACGGGTACTACGTACCCTACGTAGAGGAGGTGGTATACACTGGGAGAGCTCTGAGGAACACTGATCATAGTAGTAGCGATATAATAGCAAGAGAGATGCAACATTTCGGCGAAGAGAGAGAGATTACAAAGAGTTGGTGAGTGGACGTGAGTTAATGATGATTTACTTTAGTTTATAATCTACCCCCTATGACTCAAATGGCTAAATACGATTTCAATAAACCCTCATGATAACACAGGTCCTGCTTAAACTGCATAAAATCGTCAAATTTTAGCCAGAATCATATGTAAAAAGTCGTCATGGTGGTAAAGGGGTTAAGAAAGGGGCCTTGTTCAATAGGCCGTTATAAAAGTGTAAGTGTTGTCTCCCCCACTGTTAGAAGAAAGGAAGGAACGGCTGTAATCAAAACATAAAAGAAAATAACGATAACAGAATACAATTGACAATGATGGAATGGGAAGGGGAGAGAGATAAGCAACATATTACCACAAGGAGTAGGGAAGGACTGAAGGAATAGGTGGACAGAAGGAGAGACACAATGGTGATTATTGAAGTAATACATTCATGGGTGCAAGGGAAGTTATCCATCCATTACCAACAATAAACATACTGCATGGTACTTCGGAATGTGTAACAGTAGCCTTGGAAATTCGATTTATCATCGAATTGTTGTTTTGGTTGTTGATTATTAAACCCTTTGAGGATCATGACACGTTATGATCGTTTATTAGGGCTATCATTAGATTATTTTGTACAGCTTAAGAAGCATCTGTGGGAATTAAAAGGGTAAAGACTGGCTAATTTTTCCTTCTGACTTCTACAGTATGTATCTGTCCTAATCTGAATAACATAGTCTACTAATAGCCAGAATAAACTGTCAAAACGCGTCATAAACCTCGAGGGATTAATGAAATATTGAAATATGCAGTATACTTCGGTAATTTATAATACATGGTTATCTTGAATGTTATTAAGTCAACAGGTGTTAATGGAATAAAATCACCTAACGTATGTTGTAATTAGTTGTACTGAAATTAATTGCATTAATTTAATCTTTATATAATATAAATCGCTTTGATTGCTAAAATAACTTATATGCAGATAATTAGATTTGCTCAAGCACGAAAGTCACATTAATTAAAATCATATCCCCCTAAGAGGACTAAATATAAATAACTTTGAGCTAATATTCCGTCATCGTAGCAAATGTTTGAAATAATCTGGCCATTTAATATTGCCTCATTAGCAATTCTAACAGAGTGGGCGCTGCGTTATGGTTATTTGTCCAAACAGTGAAACTCTCAGTGATGGCGGTGTGTCCCCGAGACATTCAACACAATCCATACCAGTGACGTCTCTTACATTTTATGATAGCTATAATTATACGATTTTATGCAGTTTAGGGAGGATCTGTGGCCGCTAAAATGCTTGATTGAGATAGTTCTAGGCCACATAATTGCTAGAGATCCTTCCTAAACTGAACATAATCGATTAGTAATAGCCATAATATAATAAGAAGGATGTCGGCAGTACAGAAGGGGTTAATATATAGACCCAAATGTTCCAGGAACACTCTATATTATTTAAGGGAGAGGTCGTTGCATTTTTCTGGACCCCCTTCTCCCTCATGTTTAGCATATTTATTTTAAGATTGTAAGACGTTATTTCCGTTAGTTTGGCGCTTTTGAGACCTTTTGCCCCATTTATTTATTAATATTAAGACCTTTCGTGCCATTTAGGTGTTGATTATTTCCTGGCGAGAGATAGCGAGCCTGTACTTTTAGAAGGAACCGGCCTTCGGACGGGACATTTTTCTACCAACAAATGTACAAACTTATTTTGAAAGGTGGTCTAGCGGGTGTTATTTTGAAAGGGGGTCTAGCGGGTGTTATTTTGAAAGGGGGTCTAGCGGGTGTTATTTGAAAGGTGGTCTAGCGGGTGTTATTTTGAAAGGGGGTCTAGCGGGTGTTATTTTGAAAGGGGGTCTAGCGGGTGTTATTTTGAAAGGGGGTCTAGCGGGTGTTATTTTGAAAGGGGGTCTAGCGGGTGTTATTTTTAAGCTATGGGGATGTCAGTTATAAATATTTGTGATGAAATCAATTTCACAAACATTGTAGTCCCAAAAATGTTGTAGAGATATGTAGCGTTAATTGAACCACTTGCGAGTTTCGGGCTATAAGGAAGTTGGAGCTGTAGGCTTCGATATTTAATAGAATTACTAGCTTAATTACGGTTGTAGGGCATCTATATACTGTATACATACAATACAATTAACTTTACTTTCTAACCATAAGATCGCTGCTTTGTTATTGCATGTCTGGTTATATCGCTGTTTATGGTTCCAACTTCCTTATAGCCTGAAACTCGCAAGTGTTTGATTGCCAGTATGTTAGTGAACCCATGCAAGACAATATAATGACAATATATAATTTCATTAATTAACAAGCATCATAGTTTACTGTTAGTCTAACAGTATTACGGACAATTCTTTGACATCAGTAAGTATTTGTCTGCTTCTTACAAATTAAATTGTGGGAAAATATGAATTGAATAACCATCTAGGTGTTCCTTGGTTATAATTGAATAACCATCTAGGTGTTCCTTGGTTATAATTGAATAACCATCTAGGTGTTCCTTGGTTATAATTGAATAACCATCTAGGTGTTCCTTGGTTATAATTGAATAACCATCTAGGTGTTCCTTGGTTATAATTGAATAACCATCTAGGTGTTCCTTGGTTATAATTGAATAACCATCTAGGTGTTCCTTGGTTATAATTGAATAACCATCTAGGTGTTCCTTGGTTATAATTGAATAACCATCTAGGTGTTCCTTGGTTATAATTACGCACAATCACAGTAGGATTAGAGGAAAAATGCCATCACTTTTCACAGTGACCTTCCATGCAGTTTCCTTAGAACTCACATGATGAAGCCATGGCACACCTATCTTCTGATCTATCAACTATTTCCAATTGGGGCAGAGATAATTAACCTCGTTACTTTCAATGCTTTCCAACTCCAATTAATACATATATCTACCCATCACAATCTTCCACACGACTATCCCTTACTCCTGAGCAACACACAAATCAAGCCTTTGTACTCTCTCACTATTCTTGGTGTCTCTTTTCCTCTGATTTTTCTGGTGCGCTCAACAATCTCCGTGGGTTCTTTACCCCCGCACAGCATTTTGCTCAGTATATCAATCAATCAATCAATCAATTTTATTTCATAATATACATCATAAATAATATACATTACATATCAAACAAGTAAGCAATCGCATAGTGATGGTAAATCATTTTGAGAATACATTATAAATTTGGCATAAAATTACAAAGATAAAACAAAGGACAAAGCATCGTAAAATAATTTAAAATTACAGAATATAGATTATATAAACAAAAACAACCCATATTTAAACAAAACAATTGAACAAAACATTACCGCCAATGTAGTTGCTCGAGTAATTATCCTTAAATGGTAAAACAAAACAAAAATTACTGCAAATAGAATAGACAAAATTGATAAAAGCTGTTTGCTGTAATTATTTTTAAGTAAAATACTGAAAACAATGATTCCCTCCTGTTGACTATAATAACAAATATAATGATACCATCACCTGGCTAGCAATGAATTGTAAATGTCAATTGAATACATTTTTTTAAATAGCTTAAATACTGAGCTTAAAAAATACTTTTATATAGTAATGGTACGTTAAACTTTATGATTGACACTTGAATTTAATATTCTGTGGAAATATCTAGCCTGTATTAACGCCAGGTGATGTCTTAATAATAACTGGTTCCACCTCTCAGCCACCTCATGATTACTGGCGTATGTGGGAGCACCAATTATACGTTTTTAGTTAATTGCTAAAAGCTACTTCAAAATAATGCTTTAAAAACACTTTTCGATAAAATTTTCGGTCAATATTTACGAGTTGCACCACAGCTGGGATCTCATTTCTAATGGTAGTTTAGGGTTCATATCATTCTATGCTTCATTGCTATATACTTTATATCCACCAGAATTTCTTTTTTTTGTCTTGGCTTTATTTTTTTTTTAGCATTAACCTAACCAAAAAACCTAACCTAACCTAACCTAATAGCCCCCAAATAAATTTAGGTTAGGTTAGGTTAGTTTTTTTTTTGGTTAGGTTAATGCTAAGAAAAAAAAAAAAAAAATCCGGTGAATAAAAAGTATATATCAATGAATGATAGGAACCCAAAACTACCATTAGAAATGAGATCCCAGCTGTGGTGCGACTCGTAAATATTGACCAAATATTCATGTTCCATATCGAGAGGCCATACACTGGTAAGCAATATGTCTTAAAAAGATATAAAAGAGTATTTTCATCTGTGTTTAAAACTTCTTGAAACTGAGTTAAATGACGCTTAAACATTGAATCTTAACTCTACATCATCCCCATCCTGTAAATTCTGCGTTATAATGTGACCCAGGTACTTGTATTTAGTGACTAGCTCAATGTTGTCGTCACTCAGTTTGACGATACTTTCAATAGCATTAGCTTTTTAATAAGTTAATTTTCATACATTTGGTTTTGGTTTTATTGATTATTAATTTGTGTTCTACTAGATGCCTATTAAACTGCAAATATAGTGCTTCCATATCAGATTGTTTTCGTGCTATTAAACAGATATCGTGTGCATAGGCGATAATATTTACTTTGGTAAGGCACCCTTCGTTCATGTTCGAGATTGTCTGGATTATGCTGTTAATATATAATTTAAATAAAAACGGAGAGAGAATTCCCCCCTGACGTGCCCCCCTCTCTACAGGACGGAGATGACCATAATGCACACCCCATATCACATTGGCAACCTGGTTCCTGAGATAGTGCATCAGTAAAAATATTATGTCTACAGGAACATTTTCATCTAAAAGCTTATTACCTAAAATAAAATGGTCAACCCTATCAACAGCTTTGGAATTGGAAAGATCTACAAAAGTAATACGTCCTTTATCGCGAGCATGTGAATTACTAAACATTATCTCCTTTAATACAAAACAAGCGTCTGACGTCGATGTTCCCCTGCGAAAACCATATTGATGTTCATTGATTGTGACTTTTTCTGATATAATGTCTAAAATATGTATTTCCATTAGTTCAACAAGCAAGAGGATTGCATCACCGGCCTATAGCTATTTGAATCAGTTATGTTGCCTTTGGACAGGAGTGAATGGAGAATGCTTGAGAATAGTTGAGTGAACACGTGGTCATTTGGAGTAAGGGGTCGGGCGCAAGTTGGACTAGATAATAGTCCATCAGGCGCCTGGCCCGGGGAGACGATTAATATGAAGGGTGTGCCTGGAAGTGTGGTGGGAGGGCTTGTGGCTTTGGCTCCGCTGCATGTCTGCCTGCCGAGATCGGAACCTCTCCGGGTGGTCAGTGGCCGGGGAAGTGCTGGAGTGACCTTGGTAACCCTGGTCTCTGGGTCTTCTCCTGGGTGACCTGGATGTGTGTGAGTTTGTGTTTTTTATCTGTGTTTATTTTTTGTTTTATGTTGTTTTTGTGTTTTCCCTGTTCTTGCTCTGTCTTGAGTCGGCTACCCCCAAAATGGGGATTGGGCCTGAGCATATAGATAGATAGATAGATGTTGCCTTTTTTATCTTTCACAATGGGTCGAATATTACCAATCAGATGTTTGGGTGGTATGTAACAGTGGTTAAAACATAAATTGAAAGGGTTACATAGAATATCTAATAAAGGTTGTGAAGCCATTTTATAGAACTCGTGAATGAATGCCGTCGTGACCCAAACCATAATATAATTGTTTAATATCTCTTGCAAGTGAAACTCTTGATTCGTTAACATACATTTTTCTCCTCTCTGACCACTCCCTCTTGAATCTAGCCATAAAATTAGTCTTTGTGTTTATATCAGCTTCATTTTCCTCTTGACCTTTTAAAAACATTTCAGTAAAAACATTTGAGTTGGCCGCTGGATATGTTTCTCCAGCAATAGTGCCAGCAGTTGTATTCTTGCCTTTTTTCTTACGAATTTCCTTCCAAAATTCCCTTTTATCATTATTATCATGAAATTTCTTTTCATCCTTCTTACATTTCTGTTTCTGTGCGTCCATATATCGAGTACTGTTCGCATGTGCATGTCCCCTATTCGAATCTGAAAGGTAGAGACGATGTTAACATCTTGAGTACCTATAGCGCTATTTCAGATTATGTTGGGTTTAGCATTCAATAATAGTGTCCGTCCATTTTCCAGCTATTCTTGTTCCCAAGATTAACCCATACAGTACCGGTGCCGTACTTTTAACTTTTTTCTGACTACTATGAAACGATTATATTAAGTTTTATAAGGGCCTCCAGCAATTCACAGGCTTCAAACTATCTCACTTAACCTCTTTACTACAGCAAATCTTTTTTTAACTACACATAATAATTTAAATGCAGCTAGAATAATATTAAAAAGACGTCGGCGGTACAGAAAAGGTTAAATATCTGTCCCTCAGAACACTTTACCGAAGATGTTCCGTAACCAACGTCCAGTAACTACAATTTCCTATTTTCTATTAGGCTAGATGGACAGCAGCCTCGGGTATCAAAGGATTTGTTTAACTGTACCGTCCTGCCCAATAATCGAACCTAGTTCCTGTCGATTGAAAGCCATGTGCTTTACCAATACGCCACGTGATAAATTAATTACATGGTGTAGCATGAATATATTTATATTGTTACGACCGGCACTACGAAATAAAAAAGGGCACTTAATAATGGACTAGATGATAGGCTATATCTGCAACAACGGTACGCTAATTCCAAACCCTCGAACTATTTCGCCGGTGAACAAAACACTTAAACCCTCCAGAGTTAATCTACTGGATAACGGGGTATCAATTAACTGGGTTTTAGTGCACTTCTACAAAGGCTTTCCGGTGACGGCAAAGCCTACTCACAACTTTACGTTAATAAAATGCTCTTAAGTAATAACAATGCTTAAATAAACTATAACAAGATTTAATAAGGAGTATATGCTTACGTTAACTTTAGTGTGAGTCTGTACTCAACACTATACTCTTCAATGCTCTATGAAAATACTTGAAGTCTAGTCCTACAGCAAACAGATATGGAATCTTCTGAAAACGTCTGATGCTCTAAGATGCTCGTCAAATATAGAACATAAATAATGCAGGGGCAGGACACCAAAGCGTGTATCTTAAATACACCAACAAGTAGGATACATATATATAAAACAAGGGAGTGCAACAACTCTGTGACAGCACTAATAATAGCCACTCAAAACAGTACTTCCTCAGCCAAAGTAACAGCCATACTGGGTTGTGCACCAAGCATCAACCTAGGCTAAAATAATACATGAATAATTCCTAAAGCATACACAGTTAAAGTTAATAAACACAATGCTGTCTTTATTACTAATAAAGTCTAGCAGCGGCATAAAAGGTACCAGGAGGCTAGGCAGAGCGCAAGCATGCTCGTAGCCTACTGTCTCCCCTTGAACAGATTTCCCTTATGTTACGTTAAGTGACTAGGAGGCTCTCTTGGTAAGTCCAGATCTCAAGTATCTGGTCTTACCCTGGCGCTCCACAAAGGTCAACAAAATGAGGTAGCAAGCATACAAGTAAGTGTAGGCAAATGCCCTTCGCTTGTATACTGCTACACTCGCAAAGGAAAAATATGCACAAGGGTTACAGGCACCTAGCTCCGTCGAAGTCATATAGGCTCTGACTCGCCATATACGTAACTCAGACAACGACTAAAGATACCTTCCACTGTCTAGCATTAAATAGTAACAAAGGACAACTCAATAATTAGAATCACCCAATGATAATATGACTCATGTGACTATGACTAATAATCCCTAAAGCTAGTGCAAAACATATATGTGAGAACTGGTGCTGGTAATACGACTGGCCGACTATGGAAGTCGTATGCAGAACCAGAAGGGATAAGTAATTGAATAAAGATGAGAAGTAATGGAAAAGAAGAAGTTCAGGGAGAGAAACAGTAGTACAGGGGGTTAGATTGGGGACAGATTGCAAGGGACGTCTAGGACCAAGCACACTATGCCAAGCTCTAAGGAGACACGCGAGTAGGAGCCCCCCAGCACCAACACTAGGACAGCGGCAACCAATCACAGACCACTACGTCATGAAGAGCAAGCGACATATGACGCGCCAGGCCCGCCGGCCAATCATGAGCGTGGGAACCTCCGCCCGAGCGAGGAAGGCACACGTACATACACACGCACATAATACCACCACGCTGCCTCCTTCGTTCTCTCTCTCCTTAACTTCACACTACATATCTTATACTCTATCACTGATATAAAATACTTCCAAGTGTCACAGGCAAGAATAAAGACCACCACTGATCTGGCTGTGACAACATGAATACTAAGAAAGAAAGAACATTGTTCTACGATTATTATAGCCCATTTCACTGCCCTGGCGAGCGCTAGCGAGTACGAGCACATTCTGGCAAGCTGGCCAGCTGGCCAGCGTAACAATATGCTGTTATTCTTTCAAGTTAGTACGTACAACTGCCAAACCGAAAACCTGTAGCAAGTGCTGTGACTGAGTGAAATGATATTCTGTAATGTTCTCATTGCTTTATATACTGTATATAGTTTGATTATGAGTTTTTAAGCTTGTCGTTTTGTAGAACTGCTGTTGGAAGTGGGCATATCAATATAGTCTGATTATTACTACTATACATTAACCTGATATGGTGGTTAACCCGTTCACTATCAGTTTCCTCCTTTTCATTTTATTCTGGATAGACAATTGTGTTCATTTTAAATTAAAAGGCTACGAATTGTCTTAATTAACCCATTTTACTACCACAGATAATTCTTAAGCTGCAGCAACTGGTCTAAATATAGCTTGAATGAAATACTAAAAAACGTTGCCGGTTCAGAAGGGGTTAACGCAATCAGATTTCCACATCCTTGGTCCCAGGTTCATGTTTTGCCAACTGCACTTATCACACTCTAGCGGGGAAAGTGGATATGTGCTCTTCCGTTCGCTGTTTCAAACCCCAGAGAGATTTGATGGCAAAACACGTGATGAAAATGTATTAATTTATTCATAAAGCAATTATTTGTAGTATGCTTCAAAGTTCAGTATTACAGACAAAATAAATATTATAATGTCCGAGAGAAATAATGTCTAAATCATAGTGTGAAGTGTATTTAGGTTAAGACTGCATCTTCATAGACGTTATTGAAAATGGCAACATCATCCTATTTTATGGGGCCGATTAAACTCTTTTCATGCAGTTCATCGGATTCCAACATCAACACAGATAGGACCGTGGGGTAGCTGTATGACATGGTCCTCTGGTCACTTTCACACATTTTCTGATGGTGACCAACACACGTTTATCGTGTACTATATTTACTCAGTCACACACACACATAAATATAAATATAGAAGAATAAATACATAAATATATATATATATACAGTATATATATATATACAATTACACATATACGGTATATATATATTGTTCTATATTCCAACTACTCCCTCTCGGGCATAGGTTGAGAGCCTGTACATTTAAATGTTCTACATTGAATGGAGAAGCCCATGAGATCTTGTTCCAGTCTAGGGGGTGAGACATGTGAAGCACTGTTTAGCTGCAACCAGCCCCTGCCATCTTGCCTTCGCAGGATGCATGGGGCTTAGTTGCTCACTCACGGCTCGAAGCAGCCCCTTTTCTAAAGCTGCCTCACTCTAGTGTTTCGCTGTCTCATCCCCTAGACTCGGACCCTCACTCTCAGAACGCCACCTATTGAGCAATGAACTAACTAGGCATTGCACCCCTGTAGCATATTTTGAATGTGGGAATATTCATACAGTGCTATTTAATCAGGGAACAATGAGGGTATTTATTTGGCGTTTCGGTGGGCTTTGTGGTAATGCACTGATACTAGGTACAGCACAAATTCCATCCAAATAATAGCTTCCCATTGACATATCGGGATTTGAACCCGGGTCCATTGGATTACCAGTCCAGTGACAAGACCAATCCACCACACCTTATATTATATACACACTCCCACGCGGAGGTAGTACATAGTTACACAGCTATATATATTTTAATAGGTATTAATGTACACAACATAGATAAAAAACGCTTCGTCCAAACATTCCTGAGTATGATATATAATGCAATTGTGTCTAAAATTATTGTTTTGCTAACAAAACAACATAAAATATAATCTTTCAGTTTCTGCGAACATGAGTTAGCCTTACATTATGCAGCACCACGCGCGAGTAGAAGCTTCAACCTCTGTGACCCTCTGGCCGAGTGTTTGTTATCCAAAAATATGTAAAGATTTCACGTCCAGAGAACTAAAATTGTGATGATGTAGCGGCAAAAGCGGACTATTACAGCGCTTTCAAGACTTATTTGTGCCAGTCGTAAGCATAAGCGGTTGTATAAAATGTAATGATATCTGGTACATTAAACCACCCCAAAGATTCCCATGTTGTGTTGACCATTACAGATCCTGGTAAAGGTACACATGATAGCGGTGATGATGATCCTGATGATGATCCTATCGCGGCATATCATTGATCCGGAGGTGTGCTTTACTACCTCGTTGGTTGTTAATCCTCTCTGTACCGGTGACGTATTTTTACCTTTATTCTGGCTACTATTTGACAAATTTCATTCAGATTAAATAGGGCCTGAAGAAATAATCAGACTTCGAACTATCTCACTTTACTACCACATATCCTCCATAAACTTCACAAACGCGTTTACATATAGCTAGAACAAAATGCAAAATGCAAAAGACGTCGGCGGTACAGAAGGGGTTAAGAGTTTAAATGTTGGTGGCGGGGGTGGGGGGGGGGGGGGGGAGGGAGGGGAGTGTGAATGTTTATTGGCCAGATGAAGAGAAAAGCGATATTGAAATTCCAATCATGCCCGATAAATAACGATGGAAGCCCAGAAATACTAAATGTTATCAGACACTGTTAATTATTATATCGAGTTAAACTAGGAATGATATAGAAACTCTTATTCCTCTTTGTTGAACACGGAAAGAAACATTCTTAGGTAAGTTATGTAAATTCTCATAGTTAAATATTTTTCAACTACTAACATAACTACGAAATATGGTCCCAGTTTAAAATATTAATTGAGTTTCAACGTGTCTCTGCGTATTATTTATAACATGCTTAATACATATACTTAAAAATACGATTCTAGGCAATTCAAAGATAGCCTTAAATTATTTATCCTTATTATAAAATCGATCCACATTTTGGCCATAGAAGCCTTAGCTTATACAGTGCGGTGAATCGGCAATTGTCTTCTACGTATGCTTCTTCCTTATATGATAATTTAAAATAAACATTCATTATGTAACGATTCAATTAATACATTGCCTCATTATACTCTGGACGACGATATATATATATATATATATATACGGTTTTTTTTCTCAACTGTACATGCAGTCCCATCCATTCATATGCAGACGACTCTACCTTACACCACTCAATTAGTTTTCCACAACGCCCCAGCCAACAGTCACTCAAAAGCAAACGTAATGAAGCCATAAAACACTTATCTTCTGATCTAGCTACTATTTCCAATTGGGATAGAGAAAACCTTATAACATATAATGCTTCCAAGACTCAATTTATCCATCTTACTACCCGTCAGTCCAGAGGACTATCCCTTATTCATCAACAATACAAAAATCAACCCTTCATCTTCTCTCAATGTTCTCAGTGTCTCATTTTCTTCTGCTCTCACTTGGAAGGACCATATTACCAGTCTTGCTGAGGCAGCCTCCCAGAAGCTAGGTGGGCTCAACCGCCTCAAGGGGTTCTTTACCCCTGCGCAGCTTCTTGCTTTGTACAGGGGCACAGTGTATCCTTGTATTAAGTAATGTTCACATTTGGGGAGGATCCTTTCACACCGCACTCCTAGACAAAGTAGAAAGGAAATCCTTTCGTATCATTAACTCACGCCCACTCACCAACTCTCTGCAATATCTCTCTCTTCGCCGCAATGTTGCATCTCTCTCGCTATTCTATCGCTATTATAATAATCAATGTTCCTCAGAGATTTCCCAGTGTATACCACCTCCTCTACATAGGGTACGTAGTATCCGTCTTGCAACACAATCCCACCCTTACTCTGTGCATCTCTCCAACCCAAGTGTGAAACGCTATTCTCAGACTTTCTTCTATTCAACTGCTGAGCTCTGGAACTCTCTCCCAGAATCAGTCTTTCCCTCTTCCTATGACCTAAATTGCTTCAAACTCCGTGTGTCCAGGCATTTTAGCTCGATGGTCTCTTGACTTTGGCCCTGTCACTCTTTCAACTCTGGGGGAGGCACTAGCTGGAGGCAGTTATACCTTTTGTCTCCCTCATTCACATAGAAGAAACAAAATATATATATATATATATATATAATAGACGCAATACTCTCATCACGAGGGAAGCGGAGGTGCAATATGAAGAGTAAAACCAGCGTTGTGATGAACATCTTTATTGGAACGCGTTTTGCCTTAAACAAAAGCCATCGTCAGCCTAAAAGCAAAGAAAAGCCTACATGAAGATGCTTGAAATAAAGTATTCTACAAAGTATAATATGAACTCGTAGGGGATACCAATACCATGATAATTAATTGTTAAAATTGAAAACAATCCTGTAGTAAATACTAAAGATAATAATGGTGATTCAAAAATTGTTGTTCCGGAGTGTACAATTGTGGGAAAAGTCACTGAAGTCGAAGTAAAATAAAATAAGAGAATACGTATTTTCCTAAAAACAAACAAACAAGAAATTAAAATTGAATCGTGATTGTAGGGGAAAGACATCATGATGACAATAATAATTGTTAATTAACCTTGAATGGAATATCTAAGCGAGTAATACGTAACTTTAGAGAGTTATGAAACCAAGTAACTTTTAATAATTAATGCATTATTTTCCTGATGGAGAGCTAATAGTACGAAAAATATGTAGTATATTATCCTAAGCTTATATATATATATATATATATATATATATATATATATATATATATACCGGTATGTATATATATATATATAGATATTGTTATGTTTATGGGCGAGGTGAAAAGACACAAACAATAGGCTAAATATGAGATTCAAAACTGATGACATATATCCAAAATATCCAGGTTCAAGGAAAACTAGATTAAAAAAATGTAGTTTAATTAAAATTAAGTATAAATGTAACAAATAAAATCAGTCTCTTCAGGACGAGAAATAAGCATATATAATGCAATAAGATTATCAGAAAATATACAACAAAATAAACAACTATATACCTTTACTGAAGCAATGCAAGGTACAAATATGTATATCACAAAACAAAACAAATCTCAAGATCACTGGAAATGATTAATATATGTTTAATAACTTGAGGAAATGCACACAATACTAACACAAGCAATACAAGCAATTAATAAAACTATTTCAATGTGAAATAAACACTAAAGTGTAACTTGAGAAAATATTTCTCCTTTAAATACAATAAATAAGGGGTAACTAAATTAATCTGATCAAATTCACAAACTTTGAAACTAATCACAAATTAATTAATTCTTTACACTTATAACATTAACAAATGCAATCAAAAGGAAATAACAAACTAATATGAATTTACAGAAAACTCAATGATAATTAATTATTAACTGATCACTAGATACCCTAAACTTATAATAATGCACAATATCAATAATAGGCTATAATATGGGACACACTTATATACTCAACACTCAAATCACAGGAATCAGCTTGCAGGTTGCTTAAAATCGTTTGAAAGTAGCCTGGAGAGATATAGCACTTCACAAGTTATAGAAAACACTATGTACAGAGAGAGAGAGAGAGAACAGGCATGGTCGTCAGCTGGTCTAAGAGTCGAAACTGCAAGGACTCAGGGGGTATATATATATGTGACCAGCGAATCTGGAAATTTCTACTGCTCTCATGAATGTATGATGCATGGCTAAGGGAGACAGGCAAGAGCCTGACAGGTCTGGAACTTGCGAGAAGCAAGCAATTAAGGGGGAAACTAAAAATATTATCCTAATCTGGATTATATAATCAATATTAATTATGGCATACATAACACCTCCCTAAAGAAAGAAATGTACCGGGGAAATGTCTATACTTTAGAACAATTAGGCTACAATCTAGACAAACAATCTGCAATCACATTTCCTTTCCCTTTAATATGCCTTATATCTAAAGGATATTCCTGAAGAAGGAGACTCCACCTGGTCAATCTCTGATTCTTATCTTTAAATTTACTAAGAAACTTCAGTGGGTTGTGATCAGTATAAATAACAATAGGATCTGGGCCTGAACACAAATATAAAGACAAATGTTGTAATCCCAAAATCAGAGCCAAAAGTTCCTTCTCTATAGTTGAATAATTCTTTTGGGGTGGAGTGAACTTCTTGCTGTAATAAGATACAGGATGCTCAATACCTTGGTCATCCTCCTGCAACAAAACTGCCCCAGCTCCTGTATCACTAGCATCCACAGCCATTTTAAAGGATTTAGCAAAGTTAGGGGTGGAAAGCACTGGCTGACTCAACAGGATAGCTTTGAGTTTGTTGAAAGAGGATTCACATGCTTCATTCCACTCAAATTTAACACCCTTTTTCAGAAGATCTGTGAGTGGTAACACAAGGATTGAGAAATTTAGAACAAACTTGTGGTAGTATCCTACCATACCAAGAAATCTTTGCAATTCTTTCCTAGTCTTAGGTCTGGGAAGATCACTTATCACCTGTACTTTTGCCCCTGGTGGTACAACTTGTCCATTACCAATTACATAACCAAGATACTGTACTTTAGCTTGACCAAATTCACACTTTGATAGATTTGCAACCAGATTAGCCTGAACCAAACGATCAAGAAAGTTACTGACATGGCATAGGTGATCTTTCCAGGTGTCACTAAAGATCAATACATCATCAATATACACAACACATCCTTCCAAACCCTCGGTTACAATGTTCATGAGTTTTTAAAATGTCGCAGGTGCATTTTTCATACCATATGGCATCACAGAACATGCAAAAGTCTTACCAAGAGTAACAAAACATGAGATATCCCTAGCACGCTGAGTCATAGGTACTTGCCAATATCCCTTTAACAAGTCAAATTTACTGATGTACTGTGCCTTTCCAATCCTATCTCACAATCTTCCATGCGAGGTATTGGGTAGGTGTCTGTTTTGGTGATTTGGTTAACACGTCTATAGTCAATACAGAGCCGTTGTGATCCACCTGGTTTAGAAACTAAGGTGACAGGAGAGATCCACTCACTTTGGCAGGGCTCAATCATCTTGTGGGTGAGTAGATAGTCAATCTCCTTCTGGATCAGGGGAACCTTCAAGGGATTCACACGGTAGGCTGGCAGCTTAATTGGCTTTGCATCTCCAACATCAACATCGTGCATCAAAATGGTTGTCCTTCCTGGAGTATCTCGGAACACTTGATGGTATTTCTGGAGTAGAGCCGTGAATTCCTGCCGCTCCTCAGGGGTTAGATGAGATAACTTAGTCTCCAGATCACTCATGATAGCAACATTTTGCCCCAGGCTATCACTCAAGTTCATACTGCATGGGAGTGCCTCACTTTCGGTGTCTTGAGGAACAGCTACAGTGCAGACGGGTTTATCAGGGTCATTCCTGTGGTACAGTTTTACCATGTTGACGTGACAAAGTTGTTTGCTCTTCCTACGATCTGGCGTGGCAATAACGTAGTTTACATCACTGGCTTTCTTCTCCACCATGTACGGTCCACTAAACTTGGCTTGAAGAGGTTGTCCGTGTATTGGCAGCAGAAATAGGACCTGATCACCTGGCTGAAACTGGCGTACTCTTGAGTTCTTGATATACCATGTTTTCATCTTCTCCTGAGCAGTTCCCAAATTCTCTCGAGCTAGCTGGAACGCTGTTGATAACCGCTCCTTAAAGTTCGCCACATACTCCAGTAGGTTGACGTCATCCGATTCCGACAGCCAAAACTCCTTCAACAGCTTCATAGGACCTCTAACTTCATGCCCGAAGAGTAGTTCAAAAGGTGAGAAGCCTAGTGATTCATTTGGAGACTCTCTTGAAGCAAACAGCACAAAAGGAAGACCTTTATCCCAATCTTTCTGGTGTTCCAAGCAGTACTTCCTCAGCATCGATTTTAGTGTCTGATGATATCTCTCCAGAGCTCCCTGTGTTTGAGGATGATATGCAGAAGACGTGATCTGTGTGATGCCCAACTTTTTCAAAGACTGCTTAAAAACATTAGACATAAAGTTGCTCCCTTGATCTGACTGTACTTCCTTAGGCAATCCAAATCTGGTGAAGAACCAAAGCGTTTATTTCACTACATTCTTCACCGAATTAATTCTGAGAGGAATTGCTTCAGGATAACGAGTAGCCATATCAATAAATGTCAGCAAATAGGAAAACCCTGAAGAAGTCTTGGGAAGAGGTCCTACAATGTCAACTAACACCCGAGTGAATGGCGTCTCAAAGGGAGGAATGGGAATGAGTGGTGCAACTTTCTCTTTTTGATTACACTTCCCCACTACTTGACAGGTGTGACAAGATATGCAATACCAGGAAACATCCTTAAAAATACCTGGCCAGTAAAAATGCTTCAGAATACGGGCTGCAGTCTTCCTCACTCCCATGTGTCCTGCCAAACTGGAGTCATGAGCCACCCTTAATATCCTGCCTACAAACGCGAGGGATGACAATTTGATGCACAACCTCCCATTCCCAGTCTGCTGATGATGTTGGGGGTCTTCACTTTCTCATTAATACTCCTGACTTAAAATAGTAACAAGTAGAAGCACTGACTGACTCTTCCTCACTACAAGCAGAACTAGCTAAACCTTCCAAATCTGGGTCAGCCTGCTGCAACTCTACCAACTCACGAGGTGACAAATTATCCACACTGTGGGGAACTGCTTCATCCTCTGAATGGTTTAAATTAGCAAGAAAAGTATCAGCCAAGAAAACATCATTATCTTCATCTTCATCACCCTCTAAATCACTAGTAACTTTAGCTTTTGCCCTAGTGACAGCACATGCAGGAAACATAGAGGAGCCGTCCTCGACTCCAGCCACCGGCTCACTAGACAATCGAGGAACTGGACAAGCCCGACCCCAGGCAATGTCGTTGCCAAGGAGAAAAGTCACACCAGACATAGGGAGTGTCTCAACCAATCCTACCATAACTGGACCTTGAACAAAATCAGACTCAAGATTCACTCTGCACAAAGGGACAGAACAATGATTACTCCCTAAACCCTGCAACATTACAGTTTCACCAGAGGAATTATTAGAGCCTAAAACACTAGTCACTAGTAGGGATTGGCAAGCACCTGTGTCTCTTAAAATTTTAACAGATTTCCTGTCACTGCCATTAAGTGAACTGACAAAACCATCAGACAAGAAATTTGCATAAGAACTCTTGAGTGTCACCCACATCACTGCTCAAAAGAGGAGCTTTACCAGTAGAACTTACGTTACCCTTCAAAGCACTCAAAGCAGGTACAACAGAATTACTGCTCAAATGAGGAGCTTTATCAATAGAGCTTACGTTACTCTCCAAAACACTCAAAGCAGGTGAAACAGAGTCGTTTAGAAGACATTGGGAACTCAGAAGAGTGGACACCAGACCAACTGACTGAACATTTGCAGGTTTATTATTAGCATCACACTGTTTCTTAAAACATTTCTCGGCAATATGACCTAGCCTACCACAATAATTACATTTCTTCTTAGAAAAGTTAGAATTGGAACTAGCATTTCCTTCCTGAGAAACATTATCTTTACTCTCCTTCTTTACACCTGTACTCTGAGAAGAGGCTACATATTTACTCTCATATCTCTTTGTTTGATTACCTGTATAATGTTTGTGGGTGAGAACATACTCATCAGATAAAATTGCAGCATCAGAAACAGTGTCTACCTTTTTCTCATCAGTATATAAACTGACATCCTTCCTGACACATCTTTTGAAGTCCTCCAATAAGATAATCTGCTTAACCCCTTCAGACTCATATGATGCAGATGTTGCCAGATTAGCAATAAGAAATAGAGTTCTCTCACTCTCATAATTACCTCTCCAAAATTAGTTTTCTGCCCACAGCTAACTCAAACACAACTGCAGAGGTTGAAGTAACTAAACTAAAGGTTTCTAAATACCCCTGATGGTAACAAAGGCTTTAACACACAAAGAGTGGGTGGTAGGGTATTTTACACCGTACCGCACAGCGTTTTTTTTAAAACCCTAAATAGGGTTGTTTCCGTGCTCATTTTCATGCATAAACAAGACCCATAGCGTAAAACAAGTATCTATCCCTGAAAGGGCGTAAAAAGAGCTTTCCAATGACACCCGAACCATCCTTGTATGACCACTGGTTCTCTTGCAACGATCGTGCAACACGAGTGCAAAAACCCTAAAAATTTCCGTATATAATTCCCTGTGTAGCGAGTGAGAAAGGGGGGAGAAGGGTGGAATACAGTTCAGTACGTCCACGGTGGTCGTGGGGAGCGGTCATAAGGTTACTACGCTCGTCCCACCGCTCAGCTCTCTCTCTCAGCAACATTACGTGCTGAAAATGGCACTCGACAGCTGTCGTGCACCGCCACATAGTCCAAATTTATTTCACTCGACATATGTTGCGCGCCGCCAGTTAAGGGTTAAAGTATCCCTAATCGGCTCAAAATCACGTCATATGTCGGAGAGGGTTAAATTAATCAACGTCAGCATTTACATTCTTAGAGTTTAACCATTGATCTAACAAATCTTCTTTAATTTTGGCATACTCAACATGAGATTATTTATCCTGCTTGTACGTGGTCCTAAATTTAGCTCTGTAGGCTTCAGGAACAAGCTCATAGGCTTTAAGAATCAGGCTCTTATACTACATCATAATTATCAGACTGATCCTGAGACAAAGATACATAAGTGACTTGAGCTTTTCCAGTGAGTATACTCTGAAGGAGTATTGGCCAATACTGCTTGGGCCATTTGAAACCGTTAGCTGCCTTCTCAAACAATTGAAAATATTTAGTTACATCAGATTTATTAAGGACAGGGGCAAGTCTATAATTTTTTGGCCACATCAAAATTATCAGGATTCGATGTCCTATTTACCCCCTGTTTCATACGGTACTCATGGTCTAATTTAGCAATTTCCAGCTTAGTGTGAGCCTCAGCCTGTGCCTGTGCCTGTTGAGCCTCTGCCTTTTTTTTTTTTTTTTTTTTTTTCTATGTGATTGAGGTAGGCAAAAGGCAGAACTGCCTATAGCGAGTGCCTCCCCCATAGTTGAAAGAGTGACAGGGCCAAAATCAAGGGACGTTCGAGCCAAAATGCCTGGACACACAGAGTTTGAAGCAATTTAAGTCATAGGAAGAGGGAAAAACTGATTCTGGGTGAGAGTTCCAGAGCTCAGCTGTTGAGTAGAAGAAAGACTGAGAGTAACGTTTCACTCTCAGGTTGGAGAGTTGCACAGAGTAGGGGTGGGATTGAGTTCCAAGACGGGTACCACGTTCCCTACGTAAAGGTGGTATACACTGGGAAAGCTCTGAGGAACACTGATTATTATAGTAGCGATAGACTAGCAAGAGAGATGCGACATTGCAGCGGAGAGTGGAAGGGAGTTAATGATACGAAAGGCCTTCCTTTCAACTTTGTCTAGGAGAGCGGTGTGAGAGGAACCTCCCCACACATGTGAACAATGCTCAATACAAGGACGCACTATGACCCTGTACAGAACAAGAAGCTGTGCAGGGGAAAAGAACCCCCTAAGGCGGTTGAGCACACCCAGCTTCTGGGAGGCTGCCTTAGCAAGACTGGTAATATGGTCCTTCCAACTGAGAGCAGAAGAAAAAGAAACACCAAGAATATTGAGAGAAGATGAAGGATTGATTTTTGTATTGTTGAAGAATAAGGGATAGTCCGCTGGGAGTTCCTTACGGGTAGATAGATGGAGAAATTGGGTTTTGGAAGCATTAAACGTAACAAGGTTTTCTCTACCCCAATTGGAGATAGTATTTAGATCAGAATTTAAGAGTTCTATGGCTTCATTACGTTTGTCGTTGAGGGATTGTTGGCTGGGGCGTTCTGAAAAACTAATTGAGTAGTATAAGGTTGAGTCGTCTGCGTATGAATGGATGGGAATTGAGGTACAGTTGAGGAGATCATTTATAAAAATTAGAAAGAGAATAGGAGATAGGACAGAGCCCTGAGGAATACCGGAGTTTATAGGGTGAGGAAATTAACAATGGCCGTCCACAACCGCGGCTATGGAACGGCCGGAAAGGAAATTAGAGACAAATGCACAGATGGAGGGATAGAAACCGAAGGAGGGTAGTTTAGAAATTAAAGATTTGTGCCAGACTCTATCGAAGGCTTTCGATATGTCTAGTGCAATAGAAAACGTCTCACTGAAGTCCCGAAAGGAGGATGACCAAGAGTTAGTAAGAAATGAAAGAAGATCACCAGTAGAACGACCCTTAAGGAAGCCATACTGGCGATCTGATAGCAGATTATGAGAAGAGAAATGCTTAAGAAATTTGGAAGCAAGAATAGTTTCAAAAACTTTAGAAAGACATGAGATGAGAGCAATTGGACGATAGTTGGAGGGTTGAGAGCGGTCACCCTTCTTTGGGACAGGTTGAATGGGAGCAAACTTCCAGCATGAAGGGAAGACGTTAGAGGATAGACAGAGACGAAGAGTTTGCCTGGGCAGGGAGTCAGCACGGAAGCACAGTTTTTGAGAACAACAGGAGGAACACTGTCCGGACCGTACGCCTTATTAGTATTAAGCCCAGAGAGGGTAGAAAGTACATCTTTAGAAGAGATTAGGATATTAGGCATAAGTAAGAGAGAGGAGGGTGGAGAGGGAGGAATAGCACCGGAATCATCCAAGGTGGAGTTTCTAGCAAAAGTTTTATCTAAGAGTTTAGCTTTTTCAGAGGAAGAAGTGATGGTTGTGCCATCAGAATGGGAAAGGGGAGGGAAAGACGAGGAAGAAAAATTGTTGGAGAGGTTTTTGGCTAGATGCCAGAAAGCTTGGGAAGAGCTAGAATTGGATAGTTCAGTGCATTTATTATTGATGAAAGAGTGTTTGGCAAGTCGAAGAACAGATTTGGCTTGATTCCGGGCAGAAACATAGGAAGAATGAGAGTCTTGAGGTTTAAGGCATCGGTACCGTTTGAATGCTTCCTCCTTATTGCGGACAGCAGTAGAACAGGGGTGAGTAAACCAAGATTTTTTAGCATTAGTCTGAGAGAACGAGAATGGAATGTATGCTTCCATGCCCGATAGGATTACCTCGGTAATGCGTTCAGCACTCTCCGAGGATCCCCGGCCACGGAAGCAGAACTAATTCCATGGGAAATCAAAGAAGTACTGACGGAGAGCCTCCCAGTCGGCAGCGCCAAAGTGCCACAAGCGCCGCCGGCTAGGAGGATTGGGTGGCCATACTGGAGAGATAGGAGAGTTGACAGCTGTGCTTGTGCCTGGTGAGCCTGTGCTTGTGCCTGTGACTGTTGAGCTTCAACTTGTGCTTGAGCTAGTTTAATCTTTGCAAGCTCTAATTGTACATTCATATTTACGTCAACTGAAGGAGTTATATTAAACAGTTTCAGATTAATCATGTCAACAATTTGATCTTTATGAGGACTTGAAGGAGGAGCAAGCTGCAGGTATTGTACAAGGACTTTGAGTTCATTTTTATTCCTACTTTCTACCTCAACAACTGTCTTAACACTCAATGAGCGGCCTAGGCGGTAATTTCTATATACCGCCCAGATGGTTTTTTTACCATAAATGGGGTTGTTTCTGTGCTCTTTTTCATGCATAAACAAGACCCAGAGCGTAATACAAGTATGTATCCCTGAAATGGCGTAAATTGAGCTTTCCAATGACACCCGAACCATCCTTCTACGATCACTGATTGTCTTGCAACGTTCGTGTAACTGAAGGGCAAAGTCGCTAAAATACGGTAATTTTCTTACATTATTATGTGGGAAACGAGTGAGAGAGGGTGGAGTACAAAGGAGTACATCTCAGTAGCTCCACGGCCACCATGGCGAGCGGTCATGAGGTAACCTACGCTCCTCCCACCGCTCCGCTCTCTCTCAGAGCACATTACGTGCTCAAAATTGCACTCGACAATAGCCGTGACCCGCCACATAGGTCACATTTATTTCACTCGACAATAGCCGGGCGCCGACAGTTAAGGGTTAACACTCTACAAAATCTTTAGCTTCCTCAAAGGTAGAGATAGTTGAAGAAGACATCATGAAAATGTAAATAGTATAATCACAAGCAAATAATTTAATATATTCTTAAACAAATCCTGAAGATCCTGAGCCAAGGTAGCCAATGTTATGTTTATGGGCGAGGTGAAATGACACAAACAATAGGCTAAATATGAGATTAAAAACTGATGACATACAGACATAACCCTCCCCAAAATATCCAGGTTCAAGGAAAACTAGATTAAACATTCTTAGTATAATTAAAATTAAGTATAAATGTAACAAATAAAATCAGTCTCTTCAGGACGAGAAATAAGAATATATAATGCAATAATATTATCAGATAATAGACAACACAATAAATAATTATATACCTTTATTGAAGCAATGCAAGGTAAAAATATTAATATCACAAAATAATTAATATTTTCTCAAGATCACTGGAAATGGTTAATATATGTTTAATAACTTGAGGAAATGCACACAATACTAACAAAAGCAATACAAGTAATTAATACAACTATTTAAATGTGAAATAAACACTAAAGTGTAACTTGAGAAAATATTTCTCCTTTAACTTAAATACAATAAATAAGGGGTAACTAAATTAATCTGATCAAATTCACAAACTTGGAAACTAATCACAAATTAATTAATTCTTTACACTTATAACATTAACAAATGCAAGTGGTGATGGGCTGGTCTATCAGAGTGAGAACTGAGCGATCTCTGCCATACCCATAGCTTACTCAGACTGTTCCTTTTACTTATATATTTTCTAGATCTCAAGTGACGGCATCTCTTCCGTGGATTGACCTCCCAATCAACCAAGATTGAAAGCCAAAGCGACACATTTTTCCTTTGCCCCTCAACTTTCTCTTCATAATTGCTGAGGGGCACAGGGCCCTGGGTGGGGCTTAGGTTTCCCGGGCGTTTCCGCACCCTCCTCAGCTCCCCGCCATGGAGTGGCTTCGGTCACCCAGGCTTTATTGTGGTCGGCAGGGAGGGTTCTGTGGGGGCGCTCGGTTATGGCCTTGGCCTTGCTCGGGGCCTTGGGGCTGTTCGGCCAGGCAGCTTGGGGAACAACAACAACAACAACAAATGCAATCAAAAGGAAATAACAAAATAATAGGAATTTACAGAAAACTCAATGATAATTAATTATTAACTGATCACTAGATACCCTAAACTTATAATAATGCACAATATCAATAATAGGCTATAATATGGGGCACACTTATATACTCAACACTCAAATCACAGGAATCAGCTTGCAGGTTGCTTAAAATCGTTTGAAAGTAGCCTGGAGAGATATAGCACTTCACAAGTTATAGTAATCACTATGTACAGTCACGAGCATAAGTCGTGCGACATCCACGAGATATCCCTTTGCGTTAGTAGGTGGCCCGGTTATCGTTTTTTATGAATGAGTGGGTGGAGGTAGGAGGTGGGAATGAGGGGTCGTAGAGTAGAATACTAGCTTGTTTCGCGCGTGTGTGTGTATGTGTATGTGTTTACCTGGTAACAATTTCATTACACGACTTATTTATCAAATTACAACATTGTTTTCGTTACAATCAATTTCAGGAAGTAACTGCTCTCAGATTTAGCATAATGCAACTATTATCTTCTGTCTCTATAACTGGCTGTTAGAATATCTCCCTCTCACCCCCCCCCCCCCCCCCCCCCGCACACAACCACACTTCGTCTTCTGCTCACTCCGCAACACCAACTTTCACAGCTCGGAAATGATTGTGTATTCGGCACAATACTTGAAATAATAATTATATTTATACTAATTATTGTTCTATGCCATATATTACAGCATTGATATATATTGCAATGTATACTAAGTGACACCTCGCCCCTTCCATTTATCTCATCTTGTCATGGAAACTGCTTAAGGTTGGTTGAAAACCTATCTTTTTACCCAAATTGCCCATAATGTTATGCACATATATTAGTTATATATCGTAGATACATTTCTGAAGTACGATATCATAACCAGCCAACTACTTATGAAATAATTAGTTATGATTAGTAATTGGCGTTGACATGTTTTCTATAGGGTTCGTATGTATAGTCTAGTGATTGGGGGACACTATTTAATTGTAATAACATTGATAGCAAAGTATGCAAGGTGCATAGAATATATATGTTTAAATATTTATAAGTATTAATGGTTATTTCAACACATTTAGTTCCAACTTTTTATATTGTATCATTGGTATTTACTTTGTGCATGGTTGGGTTGTCAGCGATTATAGTTATATGAAATGACTATGACCAATCTTTATAGACGAGAAGATAGCCATAATAGATCAAAGTTACGTGTTCTCTCAGAAACATATTACCTACCATTCAAGAATGGATGTGGTGAGGTGGCACCAAGACTCTTTGACAAATTTGATAACAGAATAATGACAATGATCAACAATCGAGCAATTACAAATTATTATCCCCATTACGTTTTCGAAGCGATGTTGCATCACTAGCATTATTCAATAAATATTTTAAGGTAAATGTTCATTCAAACTTGTGTATATTGTTCCACCTCTCCCTGTAGAACCAAAGCGGTTGACAATGCCCATGACCTACCAATTGCTCGTCCACAATGCAGAACTTATATTATTTAGCACAGTTAATTTATCCGCGAACCTCATCTATCAGTAATTTCCTTCCTCCGAGTATCTTTCCATCAATCCCCATTCGCCCTGATAACAACTCGTCCCGCATGTGTATGAGGAACTTGCTCCGATTTGGATAGGTTAGGTTAGGTTAGGTTAGATTACATTAGGATAAGATTAGTTAGTTTATTTGAGTTTAGTTCAATAACAAATAACAAAATATAATCATAGGCGACTTCATTTCGAGGAGATAAAACGTTTGGGGGAGTTCTTTTCGAGAAGATTGGTGATAGTAGTAGTGATGATGGTGATAGTACTGATGATGACAGTAGCAGGGATGGTATTTAAGTAGTAGGGATGATGGTCAGAGTATTGATGATGTTGATAATAGTAGTGATGCTGGTGATAGGTGTAGTTTTTATAATGATAGTAGTGATAATGGCACGATGGTGAAAGTAGCAGTGATGATGGTGACAATACTAGTGATGATGGTGAAATTAGTATTGATGATTTTAATAGTAGTAGTGATTGTGACTGTAGTTGTGATGATTGGAACAGTAGTAGTGATGATGTTGATAGTATTAGTGATAATGGTGGCAATAGCATTGATGGGTTGAGTTGCCGTATGGGTTGGGTATGCCGTATGGTTTGGGTATGCCGGTTTGATATTGGGCAAAGCTATTTAGAATCCTAGTTATATTGAGTTCTTCCGTATTAGTATTGCAATATAATTATGACACTAATTATTATAATTTAGTTATAAGTAATACACTAATAATAATGAAGGGCTCAATATAATTAGGATGCTAACTATGGCAACATTCCCATGGAGAAAAACGATGATTATAATACTATTAATAATAATATAAGTGTATTATTATGACTTTAATTAAATCGATGTTATATAATGCATACCATATATGACTCGCCCATCCCATATTTCCAATATCCGCAGAGGTCTAACCGCCCTTTGTTCCCATAGCAAATAACGATCACGCTAGCTGTTTTTTACATAATTTGCTGTCGATGTTGTGTTCCTTTTTTAGTCTTTTTGTGTCCAATCTGGCACACGTTTCGAATGTTAGTCGTCCCCTACAGGATGAGTTTCTCGAAGCATTGGTGAAGTTCCCTTAGCCCTTTATAAGTGCGAGGAGGTCCTCTTCGATATCAGAAGGGTCCGGGGTTCTCGTACAGAGTCTCCAGTCCTGGTCGCGATTAAGAAAGACGTCTGGGGTTCTCAAGCAGGACAACCTCCGGGTTTATATTCCCAGTATACCTGAGGGTATAAACTTGGGGGTCTCGGGGAATCCGGTCTTATATGTTCTTCCTGACTTTAAGGTGGGCTTAATATGATCCTCATGGGTCAATAGCCTATACAGTACTATTTTAACTAACTAATCTTCAATATCAGTTACACAGGTTTGCTTCAACGTCTCACAAAATAGGGCATATTGATCTACTATAGTGGATTTAATGTAAGCAAATATTATGGTTAAATAAGTATACACATAAACCACTGCTATCACGTGTTTCGCTTTCGTGAACACATATAAAGCTGCTAAACCATGACTATAATTAACGCATCTTGAATGACTATAGCGCATCATGAATGGGGCGGAATTAAAACAAGTATTTATATATATATCATTTTAACATCCCAGGCGACAAATAATTGCCAAGTAAGTGTTGTGATTGATCCGCATCACTGATTATCAGAGTGCTGTGATTGAACCTTACCTTAAAATATTTATTGAATAATGCTAGTGATGCAACATCGCTTCGATGACGTAATGGGGATAATAATTTTAATTGCTCGATTGTTGATCATTGTCATTATTCTGTTATCAAATTTGTCAAAGAGTCTTGGTGCCACCTCACCACATCCATTCTTGAATGGTAGGTAATATGTTTCTGAGAGAACACGTAACTTTGATCTATTATGGCTATCTTCTCGTCTATAAAGATTGGTCATAGTCATTTCATATAATTATAATCGCTGACATCCCAACCATGCACAAAGTAAATACCAATGATACAATATAAAAAGTTGAAACTAAATGTGTTGAAATAACCATTAATACTTATAAATATTTAAACATATATATTTGATGCACCTTGCATACTTTGCTATCAATGTTATTCAAATTAAATAGTGTTCCCCAATCACTAGACTATACATACGAACCCTATAGAAAACATGTCAACGCCAATTACTAATCATAACTAATTATTTCATAAGTAGTTGGCTGGTTATGATATCGTACTTCAGAAATGTATCTACGATATATAACTAATATATGTGCATAACATTATGGGCAATTTGGGTAAAAAGATAGGTTTTCAACCAACCTTAAGCAGTTTCCATGACAAGATGAGATAAATGGAAGGGGCGAGGTGTCACTTAGTATACATTGCAATATATATCAATGCTGTAATATATGGCATAGAACAATAATTAGTATAAATATAATTATTATTACAAGTATTGTGCCGAATACACAATCATTTCCGAGCTGTGAAAGTTGGTGTTGCGGAGTGAGCAGAAGACGAGGTGTGTGTGTGTGTGCGGGGGTGAGGGGGGAGGGGGGATGAGAGGGAGATATTCTAACAGCCAGTTATAGAGCCAGAAGATAATAGTTGCATTATGCTATATCTGGCAGCAGTTACTTCCTGAAATTGATTGTAACGAAAACAAAGTTGTAATTTGATAAATAAGTCGTGTAATGAAATTGTTACCAGGTAAACACATACACATACACACACACGCACACACGCGCGAAACAAGCTAGTATTCTTCTCTACGACCCCTCATTCCCACCTCCTACCTCCACCCACTCATTCATAAAAACGATAACCGCGCCACCTACTAACGGAAAGGGATATCTCGTGGATGTCGAACGACTTATGCTCGTGACTGTACAGAGAGAGAACAGGCGTGGTCGTCAGCTGGTCTAAGAGTCGAAACTGCAAGGACTCAGGGATATATATATCTCACTAGCGAATCTGGAAATTTCTACTGCTCTCGTGAATGTAATGACGCATGACTGGGGGAGACAGGCAAGAGCCTGACAGGTCTGGAACTTGCGAGAAACAAGCAATTAAGGGGGAAACTAAAAAATATTTTCCTAATCTGGCTTATATAATCAATATTAATTATGGAATACATAACAATATAATTATATATATATATATATATATATATATCTGCCCCATTAATTACTATTTCCTTTCACCTATGCATAGTCTCCGATAGCGCAGTTGGGATATTGTACATGCTAAGATTGGTATGCAGGATTCGAAACTGCATAATAAATCGTAGGCGTGTGCAGTATTCTTTAACTGTCTTCGTGGTGCAGTGCATAGTGTGTTGATTTTCGGTGTGAGCATCCTGGGTTCGAATCCCCGGACTGCCACATGTGTGTTAATTTCATTAATCGATTTTAGGAGTAGAGTTGGTTGGTGGAGAGAACTTAATAAAATATATATATATATAAATATATATGTATGGTTCTGTGTGTGAGAAGGAGACAAATGGCAAAGCTGCATGTAAGGAGTGCCCCCCCCCCCCAAAACAAAAAAAACACACACAAAAATGAAATAGTGACAGTCATTACTACAAAGCAAGATTTGTAAATACATTTTTAGTTGTTATTTACTATATTAACAGTTTATGACTACACTAGTCATATAATTAGGAATGTTTGTATTAATCTTTCCATAAATTAACGGTAAAGCGCTAATAATACAGATGCATACAGTTGATAAGAGCTCCAACTGTCTCACACTTAACTTAAGCCTGTTTGCACTTGGTGAAATGAAGGCACCGTCACACGACCAAGTTCCTTTTTGTTATCTTGTTGATATCCAGGTGTGTCTTGTGATTCTTGGATAAATAATCCAAATCAGGCGCCGGGGCTGCTATGTTAAGTCGGACTGCCAAAGTAAATGTAACATGTATACCATGGAGGTATTCCTCGTGACTATGATTTTAGTTCAGATCAGTCCATCATGAGCGATGTGAGAGCCAAGCCAAAAATGAAAAGTTTTTGTTTGTTACCACGCAGCACAAACGCCTTTTGAATTTCGGAATGTTTTCCTACGTATTGTATCGTGATATCCATGGTAAGTCTACAAAATCTTCCACCTCTAATTTGACTTGGACTAGGAAGAAAGACGACAACAGACAGACATTTTAGCCGAGTCAAAACCGACTCCCCCTTGTATATCTTCATATCCTGTGGAAATTCCATATCAATCTACGATATTGCTTTGAAGCCATTATCTACATATAACAACAAATGACTAGGTTAATAATGATGCAGGATACTAAGTACTGCAATAAAGACAGGCAGAGGTAGCACTTATTTTAATTGATTAGAACTACAATTAGATTGTATACCAAGTTGTTATAGTAATCAAAAACAAAACATGCAGGTTAGCAAACAACACATAATGTAAAGGAAAAGGCTATATATAAAGTTAAAATCACAATAAATACAATAACTGCAAGAAATTACAGCGATTTTCAAGGTAACTCTTAATGCCACATGGTGATAAACTTTCCAATTTAGTCATCATAACCAATATTGTATTGAAGCCATATCAATAACAAGGATCTAAATGTGTATTCTAATTAAACGGGATTATATACTATTGTATTACAAAACAAAATAGAGGTGATAAATCTATCCCAAGAAAATATTAAATTTGGTACATTAAAGTTAGGTAAAAACAACATATCTCAAAGTCAGGATTAATGGGATATGGTACCGTGCACTGTATTATATAATGGGATATGGTACCGTGCACTGTATTATATAATGGGATATGGTACCGTGCACTGTATTATATAAAGTAAAGAGAACATAAATTACGGTGATAAGAGCAAGCCACATGACCAACAACGCATCATAAGTCAACAACAATGAAATGGTATGACCCACTTTGTACTGAACCCGAGAAACGAGGTGATAAATTTAGTGATATCTGCCCATAACGTATGCTCCCTCAATAATGATCATGTACATACCAGCAATATTCACTCTACATTCACACATTTTGTCCTAGTTCCAAATATAGAGAACCAAAACTCGACCAGACAACCTGCTATTTGTGCGTCCTTATAATAAGTTTGTTGTACTCTGCATATATGTCTTATACTCATATGTATCAATTATTGTCAACTCTGATTATGTTTACTTTATATTATATCCTTATTATCTCCGCCAACGAAGTTGGACGGAGGCTATGTTTTTTGCCTCGGTGTGATTGTCTGGAAACAAGATATCTCAAAATGTTATGAACCGATGTTGACGAATTTGGTGGGCGGATAGGATATGTGCCAAAGAAGAAGTAATTCCATTTAGGAGGCGATCAGTAGAACGCATACCTCAGCCATCGTAAGCCGAGGTATGCGCTCTCCCAAGTTCCCCTCTTTAATGTGGTATACAGTATATGACTACATTTCAATCATAGTCTTTCTATTACCTCCTGTCTATACCACCGCTCTCTCTCTCTCTCTCTCTCTCTCTCTCTCTCTCTCTCTCTCTCTCTCTCTCTCTCTCTCTCTCTCTCATAAAACTTGGATCCCTTTTTCCCATCAAACCTTTATACTGCACCTATTCAAATTCAATTGATCTGACTGTGTAACCTTTGAATGGTCGTTATTGAAATTTACTCCAGGTAATTTTGTTTTTCCCCAGAATAGTTGTTTCCCGTTCATCTCTTGATATTGTTTTCTTGCGCTAAGCCTCTCCCTAGCCAGGCTTTTCAGAGTTGTGAATTGTTCTACTTCATTCCTTCCAGTTCTGTTCATC
The DNA here is from genome assembly GCA_032716605.1 of Paralithodes platypus. Taxonomy (NCBI): domain Eukaryota; kingdom Metazoa; phylum Arthropoda; class Malacostraca; order Decapoda; family Lithodidae; genus Paralithodes; species Paralithodes platypus. The sequence continues at coordinate 28,631,271 of CM064575.1, read as the reverse complement.
CACGTATTGTCTTTCGCCTCTGTTGCTCCCTCTCTTTGTTCTACTCCAAATTTCTTTACTCCCCAATTTGGCCTGCTTTTTTTATTCAGCTTTTTGTTCTGCACTCTGTGACTCTTTCATCCTGTTATCATATTTCCAAAAGTTTTCCAAAAGCAAATGCATGAGCGAGGCCGGGAGCCCCTCCATGCCCTCGGGACTCTTTACTATGTCCTTCTATATGCAGTAAAGTTTCCAGTTCAGGCAGTATTGAAGACGGACATGAATAGGATGGTTAAAGAAAGGAATATGAGAAGGACGAATAGGAGAAGGAGGAGGAGGTGGTGGAAGAGAAGAAGAAGAAGATAGGGTGGTTTGGAAGGTTTTGTAGAGGAAGTGTTACGACCGGCACTACGAAATAAACAAGGGCACTCAATATTGGACTAGATGATAGGCTATATCTGCAACAACGGTACGCTAATTCCAAACCCTCGAACTATACGCCGGTGAACAAAACACTTAAAACCCTCCAGAGTTAATCTCCTGGATAACGGGGTATCAATTAACTGGGTTTTAGTGCACTTCTACAAAGGCTTTCCGGTGACGGCAAAGCCTACTCACAACAGGAGTACTTTACGTTAATAAAATGTTCTTAAGTAATAACAATGCTTGAATAAACTATAACAAGATTTAATAAAGAAATATATGCTTACGTTAACTTTAGTGTGAGTCTGTACTCAACACTAAACTCTTCAATGCTTTATGAAAACACTGGTAGTCTAGTCCTACAGCAATCGGATATGGAATCTTCTAGAAACGTCTGATGCTCTAAGATGCTCGTTAATATAGAACAGAAATAATGCAGGGGCAGGACACCGAAGCATGTATCTTAAATACACCAATAAGTAGGATACATATATATAACAAGGGAGTGCAACAACTCTGTGACAGCACTAATAATAGCCACTCAAAACAGTACTTCCTTAGCCAAAGTAACAGCCATACTGGGTTGTGTACCAAGCATCAACCTAGGCTAAAATAATACGTGAATTCCTAAAGCATACACAGATAAAGTTAATAAACACAATGCCGTCTTTATTACTAATAAAGTCTAGCAGCGGCAGAAAAGATACCAGGAGGCTAGGCAGAGCGCAAGCATGCTCATAGCCTACTGTCTCCCCTTGAACAGATTTCCCTTACGTTACGTTAATTGACTAGGAGGCTCTCTTGGTAAGTCCAGATCTCAAGTATCTGGTCTTGCCATGGCGCTCCACAAAGGTCAACACAAAGAGGTAGCGAGCATACGAGCAAGAGTAGGCAAAAGCCCTTCGCTCGTATACTGCTACACTCGCAAAGGAAAAATATGCACAAAGGTTACAGGCACCTAGCTCCGTCGAAGTCGTATAGGCTTTGACTCGCCATATACGTAACTCAGACAACTACTAAAGATACCTTCCACTGTCTAGCATTAAATAGTAACATAGAACAACTCAATAATTAGAAGCACCCAATGATAATATGACTCATGTGACTATGACTAATAATCCCTAAAGCTAGTGCAAAACATATATGTGAGAACTGGTGCTGGTAATACGACTGGCCGACTATGGAAGTCGTATGCAGAACCAGAAGGGATAAGTAATTGAATAGAGATGAGAAGTAATGGAAAAGAAGAAGTTCAGAGAGAGAAACAGTAGTATAGGGGGTTAGATTGGGGGACAGATTGCAAGGGACGTCTAGGACCAAGCACGCTATGCCAAGCTCTGCAGGAGAAGCGCGGCGGGAGCCCCAGCTCCAACACTAGGACAGCGGCACCCAATCACAGACCACTACGTCATGAAATGCAGGCGTCCTTAGGACGCGCCAAGCGCGCCAGCCAATCAAGGGCCTGGGAAAGCCCGCGCGAGCGAGGGAGGCATACGTACATACACACGCACACACTACCACCTCTCTGCCTATCTCGCTCTTTCTCCTTTAACTTCACTCTGCATATCTTATACTCTATCACTAATATAAAATACTTTCATGTGTCACAGACAAGAATAAAGACCACCACTGATCTGGCTGTGACTTCATGAATACTAGGAAAGAAAGAACATCGTTCTATGATTATTATAGCCCATTCCTCTGCCCTGGCGAGCGCTAGCGAGTACGAGCACATTCTGGCAAACTGGCCAGCGTAACACCCCGCCCAAGATGTTGGACGTTTTAACCTCAGGTAAACGCCACATCTGACCAGACAGAATGCTCATAAACCCCGCCTCACCTAGCTACTCCCCCAAGTTGTGAAAACAAGGCACAATCACAACATAAAACAATTTATTATATAAAACAAATCTACACAACACTTCCCCAAAAGAATAGTATCACTTAACATATTACGCTCAACGAGCAAGCTTCAACAAGCCTAGCCTACTAAGACAAAAACTCAGCATGTCTTAGATTCTTGCTGTAACATACTGCACTTATATACTATCAAAAAGAAATAGTTTTTATGTGAGGTTTTTGTATTATTTTTAATAGTGTTTTTGGCGCCTTTGCACTACAGGGGCAAGCCTAATTTTCCTCTACTCTCTAACACACACTGACTGAACGGCGAGGGTGCTCCTTAAGACATACCCTCCCGTGACAAACAATCAGCCAAAACACTATCAGTGCCCTTAACATGCCACACATCCAACTTGTGTTCCGGCAGCAAAACAACACCTGGCACTGATAAACTGACCAGTTCATCACAAGACTGGCACTTCTCTTCGCTCTCTCCGGCAAGGGACCTGCCAATAACCTTTCACTAGTTCTACCTTTGTGATAAGCGATGTAGCCCCGATGCGGTCTATGGTGTCGTCAACTCTAGGTAAGGTATAGGCGTCTGTCAGGGATAATGCACACACACTATTGCAATCAACACACACACAGATCTTGCCACTTAACACAGGTTGCAAAGTTACAGGCAACGACCACTCACGATATTCCTTATCCCTCAGACCCTTCGTCAACATGTAGTCCAGCTCTGCTTTTACAACAGGCCGTCGAGCAGGATTTATACGGTAGGGAGCCACTTTGAGCCTTGCACTGTCTCCAGCCTCCATGTCGGATTCTACCCCATACATCAGGCCTGGAGAATCAACAAACATATGGATGTACTGCCACAGCCTAGTAAACAACTTCTCTTGACGCTTTGGAACAAGAGGTTGCAACTTATCTCAAAAAACAACATGCTCATTGCCCTCCCACAACCCAGCCGAGACATCAGTTTCTACACTATAGTCTCCCTCCTTCTCCACCTTTGTCCCTAGAACAGCCAGGTCATGAGAGGGACAATCTGTACCACCTGTGCAGTCACTCCCATGGTTCATAATTGCTAAGGCTTCCCCGCCGATACCGTACATGCGCACCCCCGCATTCCTTGCGACTACATCTGCCTGCGCAGCATGAGCGCCTTCAGCGACATGGCCAGATACAGTCGGTCTATGGTAGGGCTGTTGCATATTACTAGAGCAGCATTGGGAGGCTATGCGACGACCGGGTGCATCCACTCCACAGCCAACCTCACCAATCTGGTCAATGTCCTGATTCTGACCACTACCCTTAGCAGCCATGGGTCGACCCTGACCTGACAACCATGCCAAAGCCTCGTCGCCCACCTGAACCACTGAAACAACGAGGCCAACGGTCTACTCACACTCAAGTGACCTGTCAGCGGAACATCGTGCACCGCCTGAGTTGTGAGGCCTGGGTGCTCGGCACAAACAGTGGGGTATGTACCGAGCGGGTGCTGGAGCGCTGCACACTGCTGCTCAGGCAGGTGCTCTAGCGCTTCCACAGCCACCTGGCTCGTGTCCCCCTCCCACTGCTCCACCGAGACATGACAATCCCAACTCTCCTCCACCTGTGCCCCACTGCCCCCCTCTCCTTCTCCATCTTGGCCGCTGCAGACCAACACAGGGACAGTAGGCTTCTCAGGTAGTTGCCTCACAAACTCATTTAACAGGTTCACATGACATGCTTCCCCGTCCTCGAGTTCAATAACCCCGTTCCCACAACTCTCAAT